>JAODUE010003241.1:0-11280 GCA_027564755.1 Amblyopsis hoosieri
AACTTGTTCAGAACTGCATAAAACCTTACAAATGAAAGGGAATGTTTTTGCAAGGAAAATTTATGAAAAAAGGGCCTTGTTTACAATTAAAGAATTGCCATGGAAGATCCAAATGAATTCCTACTAGCTGAGGAAATCCAAGAAAGCCTGAAGAGCAGTGACATGGCTGGTGCTGCTGGATTGGTTCAAGCTCATCTGAAGAAGCAGGATGAAATCCCACTGAACATTGCCGTCACAGGAGAGACAGGTGCTGGTAAATCCACATTTGTCAACGCTATTAGAGGCATAGACAACAAAGATCCAAGTGCTGCTCGTACCGGAGCTGTGGAGACCACCATGGAGCCTACAGCATACCCTCATCCCAGCTACAAAAATGTGAAGGTGTGGGATCTCCCTGGTATGGGTACCACCAAGTTCCCAGCTGCTGAGTACATCAAGAAAATGAATGTTGAAACATATGATTTCTTTATCATCATCTCATGTGATCGTTTCAAAGAGAATGATGCCAATCTGGCTCGTGAGCTGCAGAAGATTGAGAAACAGTTCTACTTTGTCCGATCTAAGATTGATCATGTTTTACAAGATGAAAAAAGAAGTCAGAGGGATTTCAATGAATGCCAAACTCTTCAACTAATCAGGGACAACTGCATTCAAGGCAAGTATCCGTTTCTCATCATGTCTGATTTTATAGGTGAATTTATATATAACACTTTTCACCTTCATCATACAAAACGTTGACATACCAATATTTACGGCTGTATGATATTGCAATCACTTCATAATCTGTCTAATTTTAGTATCATTCATTTATTAACATATTATTTCTTACGCTCCACTATGGAGATTAGAAGGAGCTCTCTGCTCAACGGGTTTATGGAAATAGTCTACTCTGGGAGGGGCACTTCTGTTATGACTCCATAGCAACACCATGCGCACAATGTTGTTTGTGACTGCTGTGAGTTTTCCCAATGGGGGAACTATTCTGTATATGTTTATATGAACTCAATAATATTACATTTATGACAGGTCTTCAAGAGCTAGGGGTGACGTCACCTCAAGTCTTCCTACTATCCAGTTTTGAGCTCCATCTGCATGATTTCATTGATTTAACAGAAACCTTGCAGAAAGAGCTTCCTTCACACAAGAAGAATGCTTTTCTGTTTGCTCTTCCATGTACCCATATGAAAGTAATTGAAAAGAAAAAACAGGCTTTTCGTGCAAATATTAAGTATCTTGCTTTATTCTCTTTGGGTCTGGCTGCCATACCAATTCCTGGGCTTTCTATTGCTGCTGATGTAGCCATTATAGTTAAAGAAGTCATCAACTATAAGCTTGGTTTTGGGCTTGATGAGAAATCACTGCAGAAGCTTGCCATGGTTGTGGGCCAAGACATCAAGGATCTAAAATCAGTCATGACATCTCCTCTATCCGTAGATGTAATAAACACAGATGTTATTTTTAAATTGTTCACCCACTCTGCAACCTATGCTACATTAGCTACAGTTGAGGAAAACGCTAGATTCATTCCCATATTTGGTACCGGAACAGCAATGGCAATTTCCTTTGGCACAACATACGCATTGCTGAAGGTGTGTCTTGACATGGTTTGTGATGATGCACACAATGTTCTGAAGAAGGCAGTGGGACTGGACACTCCAGTCTGATATGCAACAATTTAAATTCAAATATATAATTCCCTTACTATTTCATTATTGCACTTACAAGTTGCTCTTTGATTTATTTTATTCAAATGTAACATGAACATTGTATTGCCACCATTAAGGGAACGCATTTAATCAAAATACATACAAAATTATTTCACTTATCTTTTTATATACTGTATATTTTGGCCTACTGAAAAGAACATACTTAACTGTAATAATTGTATCTGTGATTTACATTAACAATATTAATTATAATAACTTATTAATTGTAATAAATAATTAAATCATATGGGGTTACATTTGTGCCAAACATATCTGGATTATAACCGGTCCATCCCTACCCGGAATGCAAACCCAGCTTCCCGGTGTAGAGCAGACACCTTCAGTGACGTGTGTCGCCAGTGTCCTTGAGGTGTTGGAGAGTATACAGCACCCCCCTACTCCTCACTCCTCTCATCTGTTGCCTGAACGTGATATGCGCACTGTCTATGTTGACTGAACATGTCAGTTCAACTTGTAACTGTGCATTGGTTGTGACAAAATCACCTGACTAAACATCCTGATCTCGCGAGCTTCACTTTAATTTCACCATGAGAATCACCATGAGAAAAGTCTGGAAAGCCTCGGAATCATTTTGAATGTGTACGAGTAGCTACTTTACCTAGTTCTTCATGTAATTTTTACTGCTATAATATTTAGTTTAGACTTTCCTGTTGTGCCATTATGAGATCCAGATCGATGTGAGAAATATCCTGGAGCGCTTTAAATTACTAAAACATAGCCAAGATAATGAACTATATATAGGAAGTCATATCTAGTGAATCAAGTTAACTGTAACCTGCCTGAGTTTCTCTGGCCTATGAGACCGGACCAAACTGGGTAATATGCTGTGGCAGCACTGGCAGCATTACTTACTATAACAAAAAATGTATACCATATTCATTATTTAATCGTTTTTTATAAAGCTTTTAGGATGGTTAAACATCTCATTTTCAAGGAATTTTATATATTATATATTTTCAAGAATATTAAATTATTTTATTATGACACTAACAGCTCAGTTTCTTATCAGGTGGTAGGTTTAACAATTCACAAGATCACTCTTGCAGTGGAAATACTTTAAGTTTGTAACAAAGTGTAAAATATTGAGCAATTTAGTGTCTTGAGAATCAAATAGTTTGAAGTCAGCTAGCAAACCACGCAGCTTTGTTTATAATATTTTTTTCAGATTAATCAGATTTTCAACAAAATTTGAAGAGGTGTGAATTATTAGCTATACATTACTGCCATCTTGTGGCAGCATAAGGTATTCCTATTAAACTAGACTAAATGAAATAAATTCACAAGATGGATATTACACTGAGATCTCTCGTTTAGTCTTTTCCAATATCCAACAAAGCAGTTAAGTCCATCAACAAGTTAAACTCAATTGTCAGGCACAAAACCACTTGTGGTTATAAATATAAATGTTTTATGGCACCATGGCACCCAATACCGGATACCTGCCTTCTGCTAGTTATATGAAGCTATATCAGTATTGTTAGTATGGACATCATAACAGACACCAAATATGTTGTTTGAGAAAGATAAAGAGTGGCCGAGCAAGAGACAAAACATGTAAATATGGGACTGGCTTTTAATAATTGAGCAAACAAATGCAGGGTTGTAAAAATACTGTCCTGATATTAGCTGTAATGATCTGACACACATAACAGGAAAACAACACATATCCAGTGAGCAGAGTAGGGCCTACATCCCTGCAAATATTATTCATGAAGGATTGTAACCTTATTTGTGTCATACCTGTCTCAAACTTTTTATTTTTCCAGACGCAGAAGATAAATGATCACTGGTTAATCATGGACAACAAACAAGGGATTGTGCACTTTTTACTGAAGGCTACAAAAGTTAAAGCTTATCAAAATTCAGGATCAAAAAGTGGAACAGATTTATGTTCTCTCCTGGGCAGAAATTTTATTTATGGCATTTGAAAGACCAACTTTTTTTTTCGTATTAGCATTTGTTCTTATACCCAATAAGGTGCTTGGTCGTAATACCCTTGTAGTTTTTGCGAGGATTGATTATTTGGTCAGGAAACTCCTCATTCAAAGTCATTGAGACTTTGTCAGGTATGTGTTGCCAAAATAGGTTTCAGTAAGATTGAAAGCCTTTTCATCCACAGCAATTTCAAATTGAGTAGATAGGTCCTGTGTCTTGCTCATGCTTACAGGTATAGGCCAACTCTAGGGCTCAACGGTCATGACCTCCTGGCTGACAGTCAAACACCCGGGCCACTAGTGAGGACGGAGCGACAGTGGCTATCGCTTACTCGAGATTCAGCCTCTCAAAAAACATGCTAGATTAACTAATGTTTATGTTTATTTAGTGAGGGACAATACACATTAACTAACATGAGACTAGTAACAGAAGCCATGTTAATGTGAGTGATTTAGCCGTACAGGCTAGTTTTCATCTCCAGTCCATGGCAGGTAGGCATTAAACACATTTAAACAATCAGGTGTTCCATATCGTTCCCTACCTATACAAATCATGTAGTGTGCCTTCTACACTTTAAGAAAGCTGATTAAGACCTTAAGGCCTATAGCCCGTTTTCTTGCAGCACTAGTATCAGCCAACCAAGTCTCACGCATTGTGGCATGTGCCACACCCTTTTATATCCTGTCTCATGCTATTATGGAAATAAATACAAATTTAATTTAGTGTATCTCATGCCAAGATACAGATGTTTTGGTCAATCTTTGTCAAGCAAGCGTTTATATCGATTCTCATAAAACTCAAACAGGTTTAGCAGCAGAGGAAACTAACAAAAATGAGAGTTATAAAATACCTTGTTTTGTAAGACAAATACTTTGACTCATGTCAGGAAGTTTGACGTCATTGCTGGAATGGCATTTTGCCTATTATTTGCTTTGAATGATACTGGCATTAATTGGAAATACAAATAGGAGGCCGGCAAGACCTTTCTTTATACCACTGTTATTATCTTATGATACTGATTTAGGTTTTGAGTTTAGAATTTTTGTAGACATTTTGAGACATTATGAAGGAAATCATTTAAACAACCATAATGAACTCATGTGAATGATAATGACCGAGAGAGAGTAGAAATAAAATTGAACTCTAAATAACGTTATGCTCACAAATTCGACACAAAATAAATGAAATCCAGGTAGTTTAGTTATGTAAACAGCAAAAAGTGAATGTGAAGCAAATAGGCCAATAAACAGTATAGAGCTCTACCTGCTGGTCACTCTGGCCAATACCTAGTCCACATATAAACAGATACATTAATAGGATTTTCCTGCTTCCTGGCTACCATATAGGCACTAGGGTTAGGCAGTATGCAGTTTCATGCTTTCAATCGCTATTATGAAAAACACTTCATGCAGCTTAAACAAAGGCGAAAACAGTAACACAAGCTGATGTTAAAAGCCAAAAACTCAGTTTTCCTTTATTAAACTTTATTGTACATTTCCTGTGATGTGCCTGCGGTAGGAGTCTGTACTTTTCCTGTGGCACACTTGGAGTAAACTACACCGTTTGGTGTGTGCAACAATGCACACACCATTGTGTGTCTTAAAGCCAGAGGCAAACACACGTTGGAGAGCAAACAATGACTTTACATGCATGCAGATTATCACTACAAAAAAATCAAAAGCTTACCAAATATATTTGTCTATTTTCTAGTAAAAATATCTAACTACACTTAATATAAGACACAATTACCTTACAAGAGCTTTTCTATCCAGATATGTCTTATTTCAAGACATTACATTGGCAGATTTATTTACTTATGAGCAAATATTCATTATTTGTTTTACTTATTTTTGAAGAGTCATTTTTTGCTGTGTACATATATGATGATGTCATTGAACATGCTATTATTTTGAAACATTTGTTTGAAAAGGAAATAATTGTAATACATACATTACATACATACATTAATGTTAACCTTATATCAATGCCCTTATAGAACTGGTAACCCTTTAACTTCACACAATCCCATCCTATTGGAATCACAAGGCACGCTACAACCTACTATCTTTGCACGTGCGTTAAGAAAATAATATTGAAAAGTCACTAGAATTTGTTCTCATTTGGCTTGTTTTGGGCTTCTGAAAGTGAGTGGAAATGGCTATGTTAACGGTTGTTGGAGGTGCTGAGACCTGAGGATTAAAGCTGAAGCACCTTTTTTATATAACATGGCTTTTTCAACAATGTAAAATGTTGAAATGTTACGTAATTCTGCTTTAAGTGTTATCTTAGCAACAATTAAGAAACCACTGCATTTTCTTTCAAATGTAACAGTATAAATATACTATAAATGTAAAACATTTAACATAAATAGAAATATTCTAAACATATATATATATAAAGAAATACATTACATTAAAAAAAGTAAGTGTTATGAATACAGTAAGATTCTGAAACACTGCTGCACTGGTCTCAAATTTCCGTAACTGTATTTACAAGAAAACAGCAAGAATTTCTGTTTACAACAGTGGCAGAACTATGTCTCTTGATCCACGTGAACAGGTGAATGATGTTGCATAATTGTACATGGCATTGTTGTAAACCTGCCTGTGGGAGGAGCGTGTACTTTTCCTGCTGCAACACACCTTTCTTTCACCTTACTCTATACTTCCTTTTGTGTGTCAAGTCAGAAAGCCAGAGGAAACACGTGAAGGACTCAAGTCTGAGAACATAACGGCAGCAAAAACTCTTCACAAAGCACTAAAGACAGATTAGGTAAGTTGCAATGTTATGGCACGCTGCGCTGCCTGTGGTAACTAATGACACTTTATTTCTATGTTTTTGATACAGTTTAGTAAAAGAGGGTTCATTGTGCAATTCATTGTGTACAAATGTGTGTGATACCGGTTTGGGTGGTGCTTTGAAGATTTGAGATAATGGTTTGTGACCAGCTAGTAATTTGACATGATTTCATGAAGCCTATGACATATGTCACACATTGATACTATATATAGTAAAGATGTTTTATATGTGAGTAAAAAAATAAATAACTGTAAAAAAAGTAAATTGTTGATTTATACATGCATGTATGCACTTTTTTTTAAATTGCTCTGTTGTTTGTCTGTGTTGATTTTTACATGTGTTAAGATGGATGATGACTCTACTGTAAACCACATCTACCTACCGGTGTGAAACAAGTACTTTGAACCTGAACTTGAGATAACGCAGGACATCCCCGCATTACAAACTACATTACTTTGAAGGGAGAAGAATTGAAGAATTGTGGGAATATGTTCCAACCATCAACGAAAACAGCTGTCCAAATACACAGAAGTTAAAATATCTGGGTACAATATTTAAGATTGTGGCTTTTTAAACCTGAGTGCTGGAACCGTACAGCGCGAGGCGAGCCAACTCAAAGACACAGAGCACTGAGCAAAGCAACGAGAGGTTAACAGCAAAATGGAGAGCAAGGACATATGCATGGCTATGTCTCCAAGTCACACATCAGTCAGTCCGTACATCCATTCGTGCATTCATATTCTTCCAGCTGATCTTCTCGTAGAAGTTACACTTCTGTTGGCAGGCTGGGTGCTCTCTGGGGAAGCGCTGGTAGCAGACAGATGTCTGGGTGTCCCCCTGAGGAAGAAGGAGGGAACCCTCCATCACACTGGACTCAGCACCCAGGAGACTCAAGAGTGGGAAAACAAGGAGACCATTGAGACCTCTGAGGACTCCCTCCTTGAGAGGTTTAATGGCCTGTGCAAGAGGAGAGATGAGGAGGTCCATCATAAAGGGTCCATCAGGATGATGCCGAAGAGAGCTGGTAGCATAGCTGAACCCCCATATTGTGAGTAGCTAATTGGTTCAGAAGAACCTTTTCACATATAACTTACCATATCATATGTCTGTTTTGATATTAATAATGACTAGCCTGATACAATATGAGAAATAAGCTTGATGTGTCAGTCTAAGAACTCAAATTGAAAAGGTTGTCTCACCCATGCCTTGCCAATAAGAGTTTGGCCTTCGGACCACCTTTTAATCAATCAAAACTTAAGAGCATGTGGGGAGGATTTTCACAGGCACACACAAGCAAATCGGTTTTTAATATATTGTTAGAATGGAGTTGGGGAAACAATAATAACAGACACATGACACAACACCAGGTGTAAGCTTATAGAGACGTGAAAGCAGTTGGTGGGAGACCGACATTTACTACAAAACATCCTGAAGAGAGAAAGCATGAGAGAGAATGAACGGTCATAAGGGTTTGAAGGCAGGATGGGGAAGGGGACAATTATAGCATTACTGTATTGCAGAACTACTGTATTGCTTATGGAGGCAGACATTATCAATGCTGGCTCAACCATTTCATATAGTGGTGGAGGTGTATGGTTTATGTTTCCAGTTCCCTGATGGGGTTTGAACTGCTCTGAATCAGTACTTGAACAGTGCTTGAGCCTACTATGTGAGCGGTGAACCTCCCAACAGATGATGTCAAGGTGGCAGGCTATTGGCACTACACCAAGCTGCATCATGCTGACTCTGTATGTGTCCCTTATTCCTACAGTTTCTGAATGGTGAGCGGTCACATGAAAGCGAGGCGTCTTGTTGGCTGAGGAAGATGAAGAATGAAGTACTCCCACACCCTAAGAAGCAGTTCTACTTTTTAATGTAAAGCACTTTGTGATTGTATATCCCATACCCACAGTAAGAAGCAGTTTAACCAAATGTATTTTTATACATTATACAGTACAGTATATGTCTGTGTACCAGTGCATGTGTGTGTATATATATTTATATGTTTAGATATTTTTTTCTTGTGGGGGGGGAGGTGGTCTTCCACAAGCTCACTGCAAAAAATGGCTTTTAAAAAAATAAGTAAAAAAATTATGAATACAAGGTCATATTTGCTCATAATACGTAAATACATCTGCCAATGGAACAAGTGAAAATTTGCTTGTAAGATTTCTTGAAATAAGACATTATATCTGAATAGATGAGCTCTTGTTGGGTAACTGTGTCTTATATTAAGTGTAGTTAGATATTTTTACTAGAAATTAGACAAATATACTTGGTAAGATTTTGATTTTTTGTAGTGCTCTGGTCCTGTTTCTAGGATTGTGCACTATTCTGGACAGAGAGCTCTGGTGTTGTACCTGGAATCTGCTGGAGCCAATCTCCCAGTTCAGGGGTAACAGCCCCTATACCACCCTGTTGAACCCTGCTGTTGTTGTTACAACCCGCCTGGTTGGTTAGCCTATAAGCCTACCCTATAGGCAAACCAATCAGATGTACTGTATTTTATGCAATGTATAAATGTATTTTGTGTGTAATTTATTTACATTTAATTGAAAATGTGTTTACTGGGAAATATGCTTTTACCATGTTGTTTGATATTTTATGTGAAAATGTATTTAATTTAAACTGTATTTATTGAAATAATACATATTCTAAATATATTAGCTTAAAATACATTATGCAGATTTCATAACAACCTGATTATTACATGTCATCATAATGAGTATTCTGACACCCTGCGCAAGCAACTGGCACATTGTGACATGTTCATATTTCGACATTCCTATGTTCAGACTGAATGGCTAACGAGACAATAGAATAATGTAGCTAACAGCATAGCCCTCAATGATATTGTTGATAGCATGCCCTAGTTCACATAAGAGGATTGGAATTGAATTAGAATGCTTAATATATTCTTCTTAGTAAAGATGTTCATATTTTTTAATTAAACTTTTAGATATTCGTATCATCTACTGTATCTTACAGTTGCACATTGTTTATTCCATTCTTTTTCTTTTTATTAAACACTTGAATGGGATGCATGATGTGGTCATTTGGAGACAGCAAACGTGTCTATAAATTAATTACTAACTAAAAACCTGACTGTATTGCCATGTTTTACATATTGCACACCTTTAACCTTAATTGGCAGTGCCCGTCTATCATGCAAATATACATTATATATATTGAGCAATCAAATACTGTCCTGACATGAGCTGTAATGATCTGACTCACACATAACAGGAAAGCAACACATATCCAGTCAGAGCAGAGTATGGCCTACATCCCTGCAAATATGATTTGTCAAGGATTGTAACCTTATTTCAGTCAGGACCACTATATTCAAAATAAGCATTTAATTTGCATCAAGTTATTTGGAGTTATGGCTCTGTTGTGGAGCTCCCTGTCCATCCATCCATGAGCATACAAGGAAAGCCCTTTCCATGCGCGTACATGGAAAGCCCAAGACAGAGAGAGCATCAAAAAGACATAGAGTACAGAACAGAGCAAGCTTTAATGACAACACCATGACATTGAGTAATCAAACACAGCAAGAAAGGAGGAGATGGTGTGGTGGTGGGATGCAATAAAGCTTGTGGAGGAAGTGCTAAGAATGGGTGTGGTAGGCTAAGGACACTTAAATAAGCGCCCTGACAAACTTGGCCAATCCTATGCTGTGATCAGATGAGCAGTCTGGTCACTGAGATCAGCTGAGCAGTGAGCTGATTGCAATCAGCTGACATTTGAAATTAAGCGTGACCGGGCGTGACTTCGTGAACTATCACTATGCTTGATTTGAGTCATCCCTGTCTCAAAATTTTAGAGTTAAGGCTACAAGGCTAAAATTATTCATTCAGAATTGCTTCAAAGAGTGGAACAGGTGTTTGCCACCTGAGCTCTCCTTGGTAGAGCAACTGTCTTGTGTGATGTAGCAAGGAAACTAAAACCATTCCAATGCTACCTTGAGGGAAAGTGCTGCTGGCAGTGTCTTACCCAAATGAGCAGGAAGGGGTCCGTCTTTGCCTGCAGCTAGGTCAGGTATCTCTGTATGCTCTGCGTCTGGCTCAGGTCCTCCCTCACCCGGAAGCATGGTCCTGCTGGAGCCCCTACACAGCCTGCTGTCTCTCCCTCCTGGTGACGTCCCTCATGGCCCCCATCAGGTCCTCCACACGCGCCCAGCCGCTCCACCTGGGCCTCGTGGCCATGGAATATTCTTCAGAACACACTGCAGCTTAATGATGTTGCTAGGGCAAAGCTTTGATTCATAAACTGTGTAACCGAGGAGTGTTATTGCTATTCCTGAGATGGATGTTCTCATAAGTTAATGTTGTCCATTGTCTGTTTTAATGTGCTCCATGTCCCCCCCCCCCCTCCCCCCCAAAAAAATGTTTTAACTTTGTAATAGTGTGCTATGTTGTTCAGGCCACCCTTGAAAAATTAATCTCTTTTTTAATCTCAAGGAAATTCCTGGTTAATTAATATTTAACTTTTATTTACCCAGGAAGTCCATTTTCAGCTACAGAATGACGCAGTCCTCTGGAAAATGCACACGCACCCGGTGGAATCCAAGGGTCGGCATGCTAGCTGGCTAGAACTGGCTAGAACTTTCCAATTTTAGCGACACTGACAGAGATGAGTTGATAAGTGAAAAGCTCTAATCCGAACATGTTATGGGCAGCACGTGGTTCAATCGAGACAATACACTTACAATACACGGTTGCAGCAAGGTGGTCATGGTCACATGGCTGAGAGAGAGAGAGAGAGAGAGAGAGAGAGAGAGAGAGAGAGAGAGAGAGAGAGAGAGAGAGAGAGAGAG
>JAODUE010003242.1:0-11141 GCA_027564755.1 Amblyopsis hoosieri
TATATATGTGTGTGTATATATATATATATGTGTGTGTATATATATATATATGTGTGTGTATATATATATATATATGTATATATATGTGTGTGTATATGTATATATATGTGTGTGTATATGTATATATATGTATATATATATGTATATATATGTGTATGTATGTATGTAGGATATATGTTTTTGGAGTTGGCATGCAGTGTATATAAGATATGAACTATAACCACTGGCAAGGACCTTTAACAGTGGCTTGACTATGGCTGTCGCGGTTAATACATTTTTCATGTGGTTGGTACAATAGCGTGGAGAGCTTCCGAAATTGCGTGGTTCTGGGGAATTTAAACGACCGCGTTCCAAAATTATTATGCCAATTAGATTTTCCTAAATAGTTGATGCAAATGTCAGTATAACTTTCATGTCATCAACCGTTTATATAAATCTAATTTCATTGAACAAACCACCCAATGAAAACAGTATTTAAAAACTAAAAAAAACTCTAAATGCACTGTTCCAATTTATTATGCACAACAGAGTTGCAAAACATTTTATAGGTTAAGAACTGAAAATGGTAATTTGTTGAACTTGCAGCATTAGGTGGTCATATTGACTGAAATCAAAAGCTATTTCAATCAAACACATCTAAACAAGGCATGTTACATGTTAACAACTTTGATATCACCTTTTTATATTTTAGACATCAATTAATTAAAAGAAACTATGAGAAGTTGATGATGGTAAAGCAAACATAGACGTTTTAACACTGCGATCAACACCGATTATCAAGTGTTTGGCATTTGGCAAACTGATTTCATGTTCATGCAGTAACTTATCATGATTACAAATTTAAGATATTGTCATAATAGGCTATTCTTCATCTCACTGAAAAGAGTAGTCTACATGGCTTTATTTGAATCAAATTGATTCTTTCCTGCTAAATGTATTTCACCTACTGTATATGCTGAATTGTAAAAGTAAATGCAACGTAGAAAAAAAAGGCACTGTAAAAATAACTTCTTACAAAATGTAGTGACTGTTAATAAAATATTATGACGGCCCAGTTCGTCATCTTGACGGATCGAGAATCTACCGCAAGCACACGTAGGCTACAGACTGTGTAATTGTGGAAAGGAAGAGGGAGAAAAAAAAATAGACTGGCTCGGGCCGAGAATTCTGTTAAGTTGTTGGACAGGGCCTAGATTTCAGGTCCGCCCAGGACTCTAATACTGGTACTAGAAAGGTACCGTGATACCCTACCGTTAAAAATGGTATGAAGGTTTCTTTTAATGTGGCAAAACGATGGGCATGGCTGCAAGGACAATTATGAAACTGTCTGATTTGGCTTTATCTTCTAAGTTAACTTGTGCCTATAACATCGCTGCAAATGCAACGTTCGCACACGTTGTGACACCGTTGTGTGTTTAGTGGGTGTGAGAACGAGTACACTTCTATTCTTGTCAATTATTACTAGAAAATGCGCTTAGTAGAACACGGACATACGCTAAGGTGGTAAACGCTGATAATAGTTCCAACTAAAGGCTAAAGTTAGCTAACAAAGAAAAAAAAACAAATTACTTTCGATCTGTAGCAATGGGATAGGCTATATTCATTCCAGGCCGGGCACATAGTGAGAACAGATCCCAAGTTGAACAAACGATAAAATCTTTAATTCCAATTCACCCCATACAAACATGCACATTAAACATGAACTTTCCACTCCACTATCCATCTGTCTCGTGCAATATGGTATATCTGCAGACCGCAAGTCGGGGGCATTACCTGACATTAGGCATTCCATGGCTATCTATAATGTCCATTGATGATAGCCATTGGTCAGTATCAATAAGCATCCAACCTTTAAACGAGACGAAGAAGAAAAAGCGTTTTGTCATTTTCAATCTAGTTCGCAAAGTTTTTGTTAGTTACTGATAATATTTTAGCATTCATTGTTAGTAATGTTGTTACAGTAATGTATGCAGTATATTTGTAGCCTACAGTACTTAAACATTTCTATATTTGTTGTCTAATTTATTGGTGAGTTCACAATTTACTTAGTGGTAGCTTACATATTTTCAATAGGCAATGTGATGATGTATCATAGCCCGAGTTTCCTATTTATTTCAGAACCATAATCCATGTTATGTTTGGATCAAAGAGAGCGGTGTTTCATGCATGTCTGGTAGCTCTGTGGATCTTTACATCTCTCAAACTGGGAGTCCTGTCTTCTGTTATTCTGATCCAGACATCCTGTGGTGGTTGCTACTGGTAAAACCCAGCTGTTACTTCATCTGTATTTTTTTATGATTTAGAATACAGTAGCATAGCTAAATTAACAGTATTGGCCTGCTCAGCCAACTAGCAATATCTATAGAATCACTTCAGAAGAAGCCATATGAATTTTAAACTAACAAATAATAATACATTCTTTTCTACACAATATTTTAATTGCAATACCTATTTATTATCTTAATAATGTTATGTTAGTGCACAATAGCACACAAGCAATAAGCCAATCATGCCCTTATCTGGCTGTCTGATTTATGTTATGTCTTATGTCTTTATTATAAATTATAGCACTGTATGGGAGTAGCTCTCCTAATTTCATTGTATGTTTATATTCTATACACAAAACACTGTTTTTCATGTCATGGCTATCCCAACTTAACAGTATGTAATGTTACTGCTATTAATATTCTATTTACATTGAGAGGTAAGCTAATACTATTAAACACTGTTTAAGAAAGACAAAATAACTTTGATTCACATGTACACCATCCTAACTCAAAATTCTTAAAAGCCATAAGATACACATTTATTTTGTTGTTGTAGGCTGCATCAACAATAATGATAATTAGCATAGATTTGCCAGAATTATCAGACAATTTCTCAAGCACAAAACAAACACCAAATCAACTTTTAAAATGTTTTAATGTGCATTAAGATTTTTATCAGTGAGACAACTAAAAATTATATAGTATAAAAAGCAACAAATATCTATATCATTTTGCCTGTTAAGTTGTATGGGTTTTGCGAGGGACGCGTTATTATATATTAGGGCTGAACGATTAATTGTTTTCAAACCGAAATTGCGGTTTCAACCAATGCGATTAGCAAATCGCAAGGCATGCGATTTAAATGCCTATCTGACCGCGTTTTCTTTTTCTTTTTTTTTTTTGTAGCGTTGATGGTTGTATTTGCATGCCGTCCTCCTTGTTTGAGGGTAATTCTAAATTAGCGCGGTGCTCCTCCTAGGTCTACCAGTCATGCTCTGAAATTCAAGATAACTATATTTATATAGTAGGGTACAAAGCCTACACGGCACACCCACCAACAAAAACACGTGAAACACAAGGAAACACATTCGTGGGAGATCTGCTGAAAAATTGCCTCCGCTGACCTAGAAGCAACGTTGGATAATTTTGGATAATCCCGAAGAAAAGCAAAGCGTGGTCAATGGACACCACACCTACTGTAGTGCCTGCTGTTGGCGACAGGCCTTATTGGCACGCTTGTGCGTGGCCGTCTTAACATTTTCCGTAAGGAGCACCAGTGCTTTTAGTGGAAAAAGTTAGTCTGGAGCCCTGCATCAGACTTTCAGCAGGCCTGAGTAAGTTATCCAGAAAGCCCTGAGTAACTAACAGTAAGTGGAGACACACATCCACTTTGGTGCATAAATTAGCATTAACTAAACTTCTAAACTTCTTGTTAAGGCAGCGTGTTAGTTAGCGTGAGTTGGTACCACAACAGTCTCCTTTTTACATCTGAATACAAATCTATAATACAAATATATAATATGGACATCCAGTGTAGCCTCAGAGGAAGTCTGCACACTGCCACAGTACGTTCCTCAGCCAACATTTTGGTACCAATCATAGTGATTGTAGATTAACAAATTAACATATCAGATTATTTTGATTAAAGAAATTAAATAAATTATATTTAGTGTCAGACTAATTTGACACCAAATGAGATGTCTGTGTGTAAAGATAAACTGCTGTCTCCGTGGGGACCGCAGCACTACCTGAGGGAGCGAAGGCATCACAGGGTCAGCCGTGTACCCATATGGCAGTAGCTTCACTCTTTTGTTTGTGTTGCCAGGTGGTTGCCTTAACGATGGACGGCGAATCAGAGCCGAGGCCCTCAATGGACGAGGAGGCGGAGGAGCAGGTGGAGCCCATGGAAGCCACCCCCTCACTTCAGCAGCAGACCCCGCCCCCCTCGGAGCAGGCCAGGGAGGAGGTTTCCATGGCGACAGAGGACGGCAGCACCAAGGAGGGGGAGGCAGATGATGATGACGACGTGGTGCTGGTAGAGGAGAAGCCCACTTCCACAGCCCTCTCCCACAACGCAGAGAAATCTGTCGCTGTGGCGAGTGTTGCCGTGGCGTCTCCGTCTCCCAAGACACCCAGTCTCTTGCTGTGTTCCAGCTCCCCTAGCGCACCAGAGAGCCAGAAGGCCACAGAGCCCATAGTGATCGATGATGAGGAGGAGCCCGAGCACAGAGAGCCCTGCTCCTCCCAGTCTCCAGGGGCCCTGAGCAACACAGAGACGGACTGTGAGATTAAGATAGCCAGCGTCACTACGCTGGGCTCCAGCTGCCACAAGGAAAACGCTCCTGCTGCAGCACCTGTTAACCAGCTGGTCCCAGAGGAGGCTCCGGCAGACATGAACCTCATGATTACCTCTGTGACATCACTGCAGACTGAAGCCACAGCTGTCGGCATGGCGGTGAGTGGCCCAAGATCACTCAGCCTGGACCAGGCTTACTTCCAAAGATTTGACTGGATTAATATTACTCATTGTAAATGAGAGTGGCTAAAATATTGTACAGAGAAGTTGAATTGGAGTGAATGTGATTTGAGACATGTTTTAAAGAATATATTCACTAGTAATTACTAATTATACATCCTGTAGAATTGAGTTTGTGCTATTGAACCTAATTCCTACGCATATATACGCCTGTTTATTCCCTGTTTGTCTCCCTACTAAATGTGTCCAGGATGGGGAGGTTCGGGTGGAGGAGAATGGATTGCAGATCAGCGGAGCGTTCAGCCTGAGCCCTGACGTCTCAGCTAGTAAACCAACAGTCTCCTTCAACCCTGGACGAGGCTCCGCAGCTCAGCCCGTCCAGAATGGAGACATGGGCGCTCACGGCAGGACCGGTAACTGACTACTGTAAATAGTACTGCCCCATGGTATTTTCAATTTTGTTATCATATGCAGGGCCTAGCGTTTATATCTTTTTTCACCTCTAGACTCCTGGATATCCCAGTCGGCCTCGGTCCCCCGCAACCAGAAACAGAGTGGGATGGACTCACCTTCCACTGCCACCTCGCTCCCCAAACCTCCAGGACAGTCTTCCTCATCCTCTGCTGGATCCCAGCCCCAGCCCAGGACAGTCAAGGCAAGCCTGCACATCCACTGTAACTGAGAAACACTGCCATTGTTAGGAGGGTATATTCACTAGGAAGTTAATATCCCGCCTTAATAAAGTCTTTTTAACTTTCAATTAAACTAGTACGTATAACATTCACAGCGCTTTACATTAAAAAACGTGCTAGAGCTCACAGTTCTGCCATCATTTGCTCATAATCATGATGCCATTTAGGCTACGTTCAGACTGCAGTCCTTAGTGCTCAAATCAGATTTTTTTGTTTTTGTTTTGCTGTTCACATTACCTGTTAAATGTGGCACGTATCAGATTCTAGTGTGAACTGATCATGGTTCTGAAGTGACCCGCATGCGCAAACGAACAAGAGGTCACATGCGGCGCGCTGTGTCGAATGAAAGTAATCACTGACTGAGAGCAACAAAGTCAGCCCTATACGGTCACTTTATAAGTTGACGTGAGGTGGAAACCAGTGAATTTGTACAGACACAGTTGCTTAGTACCAGCGTTTTCATTATCCGGTAATTGCCGGACTTTGACCGGAAAAATCTGTCAAAATCTGGTAAATTTTAACCTTTCCGGTCAATATGTCTGAAAATATTTCCCTCTACGCACAATTTGAATTGTATTTAAATTATTTGATTAGATAATATTTAATACATGTTATTATGTCTACATATCCTTCTATGACATAGGTTTTTGTACGCAAAACAAAACAACAATTAGCAAACATTTGTTTAATTTACTCTGATAAAGCATGCACACCATAACAAACAGTAACGAGTGTGTAGTGAGATACTCTTGAGAGAACAGACATCAAGGCCAAACAAGCAAAAGTTATTATAAACCATGCTATTTTATGAAACCAAGTAGGACTACTGACACGACCGTGAATCCAGATAAGGCTGCAAACTGCTCTGTAGTCGACCCACAGTGCAACACCTAGTTATAAATAGACACACAGACTGCCAGTAGGCTATACGCAGCAATTCGTCCCGTCATATAATGTTACCGGTACAGCAGGCTACTGTGTACAGCTTGTGTTTTAACAGAAATGGCATACATTACATTTACTTTAGGCCTACATTAGGGCTGGACAATAATTCAATATCAATATATGCCGCAATATAAAAATGTTTAAACTTATTTCCGGTATTTCGATCAACTATTTGTCACTGAATGACGAGTGCAGCAATCAGCTGCAGGGTTATACAGTACGACAGTTTCACTCGCAAATGCAACAAAAAATCTTCGAACATGAAGATGTGCAAGCTTGCCTTGAACATGTGCGAACATGAAAAAATATTTAAGCGCACTTTGTGCGAGTGACTTCTAGCCACTATGTTCGCAGCTCAAATATGCACAGTTGCACATTGTATTGAAATCCCCGTGCACAATGACAGTGGTGCGGCGCGCATTAGGTACCTGTTCTAAACGTGGTTCCACTTCCAACAGGGTGAGTGTGTAATTGTGTTTATTGTTAGCATAACTACACTCCATCCACGTGCATGGAAAAGTGTGTTCAACTGTTCGAATCGGGTCTCAAACACACTCCCATATTAGCTACCTCGTCATCACAGCTAGCTAAAGCTAACATGCAAGACACTAGCAAAACTGGTGGGGAAAAAAATAACGATCCATGCTGGTAGATTAGAGGTGGATGTGTGACTGCAATCACGCTGCCAGCCAGCGTTTAAATTGTGCTGCGCGTTTGTGCAATTACGGTAAAAACCTGTGTTTAACGTACACTCACGTGAAGCTGCATTGTACGCCATCACAATATCATCTTTATAGTACAGTTTAGTATACCTCGTTTCATATGGCTATTCATCTAAATAGGAAGTTGTAAGAATATATCTGTATAGCCTAACTTTTCAAGATGTATTACATTCAAAATTAGGTTTGCTCAAATTTCTATATTCTAGCCTATTGTGCTGGTTGTCCTTCTCTACCCTGAATACCTCCACATTAAATATGGAGACCATAGCCTATTGTAGACGTTTTAACATTAATGGGGAAAAAAGTATGGAAACTGTCTACAGCAGATATTTTTTGATAGGTAAAACCTGATAATGTAGATCTAATCATCTCTCCTCAAAAACCAAGCCATTCAAACACCATTCTATAGAGATTAACACACAATGAAAACAAAATACTAAAGGTGAATAATTGCATAACGTTTATGCTTTTAACTTGGGAGCATGTGTGCTCCTTGGGGGGGGGAGTCAGTGTAAAGCCCTGCCAGCTGTATTTTATATATATATATTTTTATATATATATACAGTATATCGCTAGAATGTTGTTGTATATAGCCTGCTGTAAACCACCTCTGCGATCGTTGATAGACCAACGCTAACTGGCTTGAGGCAAGTGTAAGGCGTGTTGTGAAATTACTCGCTGAATAATGAATTAATATCATTGTTTTAGATTTTGATGTGCATGGTTTATGTCGTGAAGTCAAATAATGTCAGTAAATATTTTACATAACCAGAGCCTTCCCCTAAGCTCCCGCCGACAGACCTGCCATAGAGCCTACAATAACCCTCACTCATACCTTGATGTTGTCATTCTTTGTATAAACTGTATATCAGTTTTTTTGCTATAGCCTATAATAATAATATTATTATTAATATTATTATAATATTATAATCAATAATATTTGACTGGAAATCTTTCAAATTGTCCAGTACATTGAAACTTTCCCGGACACATTGACCGGCACCAATTTTTTCTAACGGAAACTCTGCTTAGTACATGAGTACATTAGCCTGCATAATTCACCAAACTATGTCGGCAAGTTCCTTCTATTGTCATATTGGACGCAATCTAAGTATGGCTCCTGTGTTTTAGAACTGCAATCTTTAACATTGTGAAATGAAACTGGAAATCTGCGTGCCATCTGATTGTATTTGCTGCTTGTCAAATATGTTTTTGCCCTGACCCTGCATGCAAGCTAGATGCTGGGAAATGCAAACAGTCACATTAAGGTGAACTTAGGTAGTCCTGCAGGTAGACTAGTGGGAATGTCACTCATCAACATGCAATAGAGTAAAACTGCATCTGCATTGCGCTGATAAGAGCACTCCTATACAAAGCTAAATGTTCTGTTTGAGAAATGACTATATGTTAGACACAGTAAATCCTTGTGTTAATGCCAGGTGACCTGTGCCAACTGTAAGAAACCCCTGAAGAAAGGCCAAACGGCCTACCAGCGCAAAGGATCCACACACCTGTTCTGTTCAACCACCTGCCTCTCCGCCTTCTCACACAAACCAGCCCCTAAGAAGAACTGCACTATGTGCAAGAAGTAAGCCCCGCCTCCACTTAATCCCATGTGTTCATACATGTTGTGAAGCATCAGGATGTCTTACAAATAGAATAATCAATTTGACTTTGGTAGTTGCATTAATAATATACTGTATTTCTGTTGTGACCATTCTCCGCCTGTGTTTGTTCCTATCCGTGCACTTGATTGAGCCTTTAACCCCTGGACACACTGCAAGCGGTCCGCTCGCCCCTTATTTACATTCCAGGTTTTGATTGCCACGGTATCTCTCGTATACTTTACACCCAAAATGTTTCAGTCAATCTGTCAATCTACGATATCCTTGGCTCCTATTGGTAATCTCAATCGTGTTGCTTGAAGATGAAAATAGTTTAATTCGGTTCTCGCCGAATTTCGTGTCACAGACACAAAATGCCTGTTTCGCATTTTGCCTGTTGTCGCTTTAAATCGTTGAATCTCATTGACTTTCCATTGTGTTTCGTCGTTGCTTGCAGTACGTCCGGGCATTAGGGTCAGGTTCATCACACTGATAGTTGCTGTTGCTAACTGTTGCTGCAGAGAGAGTCCAAAACCAGACGACTGCCAACGTCAGAGGTGATAATTCTGATGTGTCCAAATAGTTGTAGCCTAGCCTTAATAAATGAGTAGATGGCCTTCATGCACGCTCGCCTCTGGTGCCGCTTTTTGTTTAAACCAAAAGTATTTCCATTAGGCCTACCGTGGGGAGAACATGTCTAACACAACTGGGGCCGATCTTCATTTGAACAAAACTATTGTCAGCTGTCTGTGTCATAACTTTTCCAAGAGGCTGGACACTGCTTATGGAAACGGAAAGATCTGATTTTGTCTAGGATCAGAAACTGCCATAATGCCATGGATGAATATGTAGATCTACAATAGGGGTGTGCGATCTGGCCAAAATGTCATATCCCAATATAGATACTTTTATATCCCGATAACGATACATATCACGATATAGCCAGTTCTGTAAATAAAATAAAATAGTTTCTTGTCATCCAATTAGGCAATGTAAACATTTTCCCCAAGATTCATTTTGCATTGGCTCTGATTTGTTTTGGGAAACTATAGCCTACCTCTTGTCGCATCTAGTGCTGTACTAAACGAAATATGTTTTGGCAATTAATCTAGCTAACTAAATTATCGATAATATAGAAATCCATTCAATGCCATAGGGTGCTCCCTCAGAAGCTTTGTCCCCCACAGTGTTGTGCGGTCTGCACTACTGTGTCTGTGTTCCTTATTACAAAGCAAGGGCAGTGTAGAAACACTAGATTATTTTTTTTCAGCATGTACAGAGAATGGTCAGCTAGCAGACCGTGATAAGATATTTGCTTAACCTCACAAAAAGTGTATTATCTTACAATCACTGACTACACCTTTAAACTGGTTTTAATATTTTAACAAATAATCTCTAACAGTCTTTAATTAACATTAAATCTGCAAGAACTTGTTAAAAAAGAATTAAGTGCATTATACACTTGACAAAATAAAGTGAAATTCAAATAAATGTCAGGAATACGAAACATTGTGCAACCTCTAGCTCAGGGGTGGGCAATCCTGGTCCTGGAGGGCTGGTGTCCTGCATGTTTTAGATGTATCCCTGCTCCAACACACCTAACTCAAATTAATAGGTCGTTGAAAGCCTGATAACGGACCCATTCATTTGTATCAGGATCCCCGGATTGCCCACCCCTGCTCTAGCTTATCAGTCCAACAAAATCATCTTTCAATAAAATGTGTGCAATTTGAGCAAAACTAATTCTAAGGGACCCGATATACTTGCTTTTGTGCAACGCGTACACGTAGACGAGCAGCTGCGTCGCGAAAGGAATTTGTTCATATACTTGCTTGCGTACCTTGCGTGTGCTTGGAGGATTTCAAATCTATCCAGTAGGGGGCAGATCAGGGCCGACTCATCCCTGGCTGAAACCGGAATATTGTCCGTGACTACCTTCGAATTTCCACAACAATACCTAAATGTGGAGTGGCATGGACACGTCATATAGATCAAGGGTGGGCAATCCTGGTCCTGGAGGGCCGGTGCCCTGCATGTTTTAGATGTCTCCCTGCTCCAACACACCTGACTCAAATGAATGGGTCGTTGGAAGCCTGCTAATGAACCCATTCATTTGTATTCATTTGAGCAAACGAGCCTTCTACCCTCTGCCACAAGGTAAACAGCTAGTTAGGCATCTAGTTAACATGGTAAACAGCTAGTTATGCATCTAGTAAACAAGGTAAACAGCTAGTTATGCATCTAGTTAACATGGTAAACAGCTAGTTAGGCATCTAGTAAACAAGGTAAACAGCTAGTTATGCATCTAGTTAACATGGTAAACAGCTAGTTATGCATCTAGTAAACAAGGTAAACAGGTAGTTATGCATCTAGTTAACATGGTAAACAGCTAGTTAGGCATCTAGTAAACAAGGTAAACAGCTAGTTATGCATCT
>JAODUE010003243.1:0-11279 GCA_027564755.1 Amblyopsis hoosieri
GGGTCCCTTGCTGAAGCTGCTGCCCCCGCGACCCGACTCCGGATAAGCGGGAGAAGATGGATGGATGGATGGATGTTTTAATCAGTAGTAGCCAACAAATTTAGAGTTTAGAGTTTAGATTTCCTCATTGCAAGTTTATTGTCCAAATCATTTAGTTACTATACGTAGTTGGCCATCCTGCATGTCAATCAAAACACCTCGCTTTTTAAGTAGGCGGGTACTGATGTAGTTAGCTAGCGTTGTGTCCCAGACTTTCTGGTAAGGAAAGGCTGGCTCTGAGAGACTACTAGGACCATAACTACCATCCCTGAGCAGTCAGAATTTTGACATAGATTAGATTAGTGTATCTTTTGTTAATAAACCTGTTGAATGATATATTTGAATTCCTTTGCTAATGAGTAATGATAACACTGTAGCTATGTAATGAATGAGGCAAGTTCAACATGCACATGCGCACACTCATAATTTATTATCACCTAAAAACACCTCCTAAACAGAGTACAGACAAACCTGGGGCCTCTATGATTCCTGCATTAGCTGTGCGGCATATATGAATTGCATGTATTACTGATGTGTATTAGATTTACACAGGCATCTCTCATACAGAGAGCCCTATCAGTGTTTTGATCAGCACATGCTGTATATGAGATTTAACTGCACACTGTCAGTTATAATGGCTATTTTTAACCACATGAAATGAACAGTTAAAACACTACCACCATGTTGGCAATACACACTCTTATTCTTCATGCCAATGTGCCAACAGCATTCAGACAGATTAGCATAATTGTAGTATCGTTAATGTGTAATGACTTTTTAGAACCTGCAGATATAAACATCACCAGGTATAGTCTTTCAGGTTTCAGTGGGTTACTGTAGTTCCAGTTATCTCCTACAGCTACAGACAAAATACAGTAGAAAATATGTTTGGCCTACAATATGAAATGTGTAAGAAAAGCCTGTTTACTATCCAAAAGTGTTTAGACGACTTATATAAATGAAATGTATGTAATATCTGGATTCAGAGGAACAAAATTATGCTAAGCTAAGGCTAACGGGTGTGAACATACCGGAGAACAATTTGACACCGAGGCTATTGCACCAGTCTACGGCAACAACTAAGGTTCAACACTTTTTGCCTCAAACTTCAAAGTAGCCTAAAGTGCCTTCTGACAGTAATCGTGTCATTTATGAGAGACATAATACAGCGCAGTCGAGTGGAAACATCAAAGAGCGTGCACCATGCTATCTTGAGGAAGTGCAAACAGCTCCTTATGCGTGTGTTTGGGTTTAGGTAGGTGTGTGTGTGTGTGTGACAGAGAGAGAGAGGGAGGGAGATAGAGAGAGAGAGAGGAAGAGGAAGAGAGTGAGCTGCCTGCACAGCATTACAATCCTAGTCAGCCGTATGAGGTCTCAACTTCCCAACATCAAAGGCTTTTAACATCTACTTTCAGGCCTGGTATTTATTTCCACAGCAAAGCAGAGAGAGACAGAGAGAGAGAGAGAGAGAGAGAGAGAGAGAGAGAGAGAGATGCTTATAGGAAGAAATATGAGTGGTGGCTAGGGGGCATGCATGGTTGAGGCCAAGCATTATGATGAAGGATAAAGGATCAGAGATGGGCTGCGATGGGAGATGAATGGGGAAAAGAAGTTTGTGTTCTATACAGACCTGCTGTCTGTCCCTGGTGCTATAGAGGAAGGCACGCTATTGACAGGGTTCTCTATTGACATTGTAATTATTAAGTACAGTATGCCCCCCCCCCCCTTCCTCCTTTCCTCTTCTATAACGGACATTCGAGTCGAGGTCTTGCTAGCGTCTAGTCCACTATACATGGAGTGTGACCGGGGCTGTGGGTAAATGAATTGTGCTGATGACACGGGGAAAGAGGTGCATTTGCATATGGACAGGCCTGCTGCCTTGGAGACGCGCAGCTGGCAGACTGACAGCGTCTGGCAGGTGTGAGGCATGGTGCTGTCGAGTGTGACACTTGGTTAGCGGCATGTGTGTGTGTGTGTGTGTGTGTGTCTGTGTGTGTGTGTGTGTGGAAATGTAGGGTTTATGCCACAGCCTTCACATAACACAAATGTATCTATTCCTTACTTTTCCCGCCATATATCCTAACTTCGTGCTTGTCTTGATATAAATACATACTGTAACTGTAAGTGCCACATCGTCTAAACAGTGGTCATGCAAGCAATATTTACGAGGCATACAGTATGCCGAGATATACAGAGGTAGGTTGAGGGTTATTCATTTCAAAAGCCAAAAGAGAGAGAGAGAGAGAGAGATAGAGAGGGTTTTGTTAACAAACCACAGCAAAGGAGATGGAGATTATGATATTAGTGTCACAATAATCATGAATAATGTTGTGAAACTGAAACTCTTTTGCTAATATTAAACAAATATCAAACCCATTGCATTGAGCTCTTTATAATGTAGCTGACAACTGATATTTCTGGGTCACATGTCATGTAGATATAACATTTATTCACAATATGATTGGCATGTCCCATCTTTACCTCCTCTTACTGTACTGTAGCTTCTCCCCTATTCTGCAATACAGTACTGTGAACAATGTTATAATATGCAATACCAAAAGTAACACTTTACATTATGTGAACTATAATTACAATGTACCAAAATAGTAATAACTGCATTAATAACACAGAAATTCATTGTAACTACATGTAAATACTATGTAATTGCTATGTAACAACTCTTTCACATCACTTGCTATATCAGAACATGAAATTACAAATGACCTTGATGGAGGTTATTCCACACTTGACAAATTGTTTTGATGATAATGGTACTGTACAGTAATTATCATCAAATTAACATTATCATCGTGATAAGAAGTGTGGAATAACTTCCATCTGATTTGTAATTGTATGTGCTTGTGCCACTTATGTAATAACTAACACCATAAAAGTGTATTACCGGTACTGTACATGAACTGACAGTGTTTTACATAGTACATTGTTGTTAATATTATTTATAAATGCATTTCTTACTAACAAAAAGTAAGGATATTTGTGTTTGCTAGATTATTTCTTTGTTGTGACAATGCTTTTTGGCAATACTTATTCCATTGGAAAGCCTGATTATTTCCCTTTTTAATGGTGCCACATTTGTAAGGAGCATGCATTTGTGGGATGAGCAGCATAGCTGAGTATGTGGGTTCCGCCCATGAAACATTTGCCAAATCTTCTCTGACAATGACAAACAGCTTTTCTTTGCTGTTGACTCTTGTTTGGTGTTGTTTGATGGATTGGGTGATTGAAGTCTGAAGAAACAAGACATTGGCAATTTATTATTTTAACAAACAGGAGCGTCAGTAGTATGTGGAAGAATCATACACAGCCACAACAGCCTGGCACCTTCTCCTCATGCTGGTCACCAGCCTGGTCACACACTGCTGTGGGTTATCATCCCATTATTCAACCAGCATTTGTTGCAATTCAGCCAACATGGTTGTGTTGGTCACTCGGGCACGAACAACATGCTCAAGCTGATCCCACAAATGTTCACAAATGTTATCTTATTTTTTGTGCTTAGTTTAATTAGTTAAATTGTAATTAATGTACACTTATTAATGTAAAGTGTTACCTTCAAAATTATTATATTCATTTTATTTCTTAGCGTGAAACAATCCCAAATCAACTTTATAGCCACTATTTATAGATTAAGTAAGAATATGTTTGGTACAATATATGACATTAGCATCTCAAAAATGGTTATTGGGAACACATATAACATTGTTTTTGA
Organism: Amblyopsis hoosieri; assembly: GCA_027564755.1. NCBI lineage: Eukaryota > Metazoa > Chordata > Actinopteri > Percopsiformes > Amblyopsidae > Amblyopsis > Amblyopsis hoosieri. The sequence continues at coordinate 3,770 of JAODUE010003243.1, forward strand.
AACATTCAAAATGTAATCTGTGAATTAATTCAGAGTCAATATACAATACATCCACACCATGTCCGTAAGCATGCATATGCTTCTCAGCAAGGATATTGACAGATGTCCTACCAGATATAAACCTTAACCTATATGCTCAATAAGAATTACCATCATTTTGGTACAGGTCTGGCAGTCACTGATTGAAAGCAAGGTTTTTCACTCCTTTACAATGGCCATCTCTTTTGATAAATAAACTAATATCAGACGAGGCCAAGTTGCAAGCCACCTTGACCTCAAATTATATATTTTTTTCATTTCTTGACTGGTGAAGGGCAGACTCAATCACTTCAAAAGCTCTTCTTGTCTTTTTTATTCCTACAGCTTGCTAGGAAAACGACCAATTCAACAACTCTGGACACAGGTATTCCAAATTGTATGTATAAGCATACATTCAAGAGACAAGGAGTTTTTGCAATGATTCCGTTATTGTGCAGTCAGAAGCTTTCACAAATGTTGACTAGAAAAAAACAAAACAGGCTCATACAGATGTTATGGCAACTATTTATTCAATAATTACATTTCAAACATGATAATGAGCCTCTAAAGTAAATATATTAAATTCCACAGTGAGGGAAACACACCTCAATCATGGTGCAATATTCACATTAAAATTGTCTCATTACAACTTGATACCAAACTGCAATTTCATTGGGCCACCACTATACATTCTAAGCTGCAATAACACAATGTTTTTCTCTAATTTGTAATATATAGTTGAATTAAAGCATTTATGTAGCAGTGAATGATGGTCAACCACGTCCATATAAAGGTTGATAGAAAATAGATGATAGGACAGAAGCATTTAGCTACTTACAGTAAGATAGGACTATCAGAACATGTAAACCCACCTTCAGTCTTTAAAATGTAATATTATTTGTGGCATACTATTTCAAAATGACAATATTTCAGTTTCTAATCTGATGTCACAATGATGGCCAGATGACAGAGATTGTGAACTTCTGAATCATTTTATTAACATTGTGATAGTCTTATATTGGAACACGTGTGTGTCAACATACGGAGACAGCCGAGTACAGAGCAAATACATCACCAAGCACTCAGAAGCCCCCTATAAAGACACAGAGCAAAACAAAAACCCTAAAATGAACCATGAAAGAGAAAAATAAATAAATGAAATACAAAAAATAAACACACTATGCATGCTATTGTCTTAATGATGACAGCAACATTGACCACATTGTTGAGTGACTGAACCAATTCTAATGTAAATACACAAATAGGAACAAACAAGTGCTTTGAATCAAATCTGTCCAGCTGAGATAAAGAACTAGCAGAGGAAAGACAATGCTGAAAGGCCTGTGTCATGTTAGTCTTACTAGAAAACAAACTAGAGACCTATGAGGCAAAGTGTATGTTACAATGCAATACAGTCCACTGGTTCATTAGTGCATGTTCATCTGCCAAATTGTATATACTAAATATATACTGGACTGTATGTGTGTGTGTGTAATTTAGTTTTCAGAAAAAGAAAATGTATATTTTACGAAAAGTCATACAATATGCTTGACTGCATAATTCATAGAAATGTCACCTGCTTCCGTTCAAATGCAAATGACACTCAAACTTGTAAACTCAGGTCACTACAAACAATCATGAATAATATAAAACAGCCTGTGTCAAGCACAAATCATACAATCCTCTTATTAATTATAAATATATTCCATCATGTACACAGATGTGAACATGGAATTAAAATGCATATTTCTAGAATAATTTGACCATATAAATTTGAAGTGATGTTAATGCTGTTGTGCCAGTAAGGAAAATAACAAACAAGGGTTTAAATTTAGATCTTTAAATGTAGATGAAATTTCAGGTACATTTTTCTTGTCGTTAATTTGAAAAATGATTCAACTAATTCTGATAGTTAACACAATCACCTAATTACTGTTGTCACCGCCAAAATTGATAAAAAAAGATCCTCTGTTATAACCCCCCTTATTAAATACATAAACCCCTCTGCAACTACCAGAGAGAGATGTACTGTACATGTACTGTATCAGCAATGGATGGCCACAAGCCCCAGATGGTATACCAAATTTGGACTGGGTTTCATGACATTATATTGTAGCCTATATGAATTTGAAATATTTGTGGTCAAAATATGTTTGTTTTTTAAAATAGTGATATGTTGCCACAGGCAGTAGAACATTGTCACTAGTGTTTAAAAAATAGTTATGTTTTGGTGAAGAAAGCTTAACATAATCTTTAATCTCAGTAAAGGGCAATATCTTGTGTAATGTACAGCTGTATAATGTTAAATGTATACTTTGTAATACTCTGGTGAGATCATGCTATCCAGTTTATTTGGGCTGAATACTGTTATCAACTTTTAACAGCTCGCCGGGCAGCCACATACCGCCCACCACGAATTCCAGACCCATTGGATAGGTGCAGCATCAGTTCATGTTTGAAGTGAAGAGCAGTTGAACTCTGTTTTGTTTTGAATCCAGTCCCTTTCATGATCCCATGTCCCAATGTTACAAAATATGCCTTTAAATAAGCACAATGCCAATGTCCTTCACATCGTAAAAAAAAACGTAGCTCAAATTCTGTTTTCATGTTTTGAGTTTTTTTTTTACTTTACACCAAATTAAAAGCACAAGGCAAATGCACACTTCATTGTAAAACCATATGTTTAAATTCAGTTTTTAATAACACAAAATATTGTAATGAATATACACGAGATGAACTAAAGAAAAACATGCCAAAATATAACACTAATAATCACATTATATACATGCCTTGCGCTAAATAAAGTTCTTAAAAAATAAACGTGAAATGACAAAAGAGGAAAAACAAACATTGCAGAAAATAGATAAACTGGCTAATATACACATTTGAAGGAATCCAAAAATCTAACAGCAATTTTCACAATTTACCACATAGCAGACACAATATACAGCCAGGAGCCTATAACTGCATTAAAAATGCTGATTATATAAAATAATGGTCAAGCATAGCTACACTATTAGAAAATAATTCAATTAAAGGAAATAAACCAGACGTCTTTACTCATTGGAGTAGATTGACCATCCTACAGTACTTGCTTGGCGCATGAACTCAGTGTTAAGTTTGTGCTTCTCTTTTTGTCCTATGTATGTTGCTTTGAGGAGTAGGCATCTACAATATGACCCAACACTTGTTGACTGATTGTTGACAGACTGTTCATATTTTCTTGTTTCTTGTTTTGAAAATATAAAATAGATAAATAAATCAATTGTTTTGAGAGGGTTGGCCTGTTGGAGGTAACCAAATTATCTGTTGTTGAAATTTGTTGCAATCCAAATTATCACCATATTTGTTGTACAGTACACTTGCCAGGATAAATAATGAAATATGTCACTGTTGTCTTGTTACTGCTGTAGATATTTCTTTCACTTGAAATAATTACATAATTATAGTACATGTAATTGCAATATTACACAAATTTACTGAAAGACTAAAAATGAAAATACTACATTACTACTTGCAGTAGAACGTATAGCATTGAACTCCAAATAGAGATTATTAGCTCAGTTTTTATACGAGTCCATAGTGCAATTAAATGAATAAACTAATGTAAGCTAGCTGACATGGTGAATGTGATGGTGGATAGCTAAACTGCAGCCTTTACAGTGCAGGAATATACAGACAAAAGTACATAGAAACAGCAGTTTTATCAAATTATATATTATATTTGATTGAGTTTATTTGTCGGATCATTTCTCACCTACCATACTGTATCGTTCATACATTTTTGGTGTGTTTTAATCAACTTCTCTGCTCTAAACAATATCATACCCTTGAATCTAAATAATTACATTTTTAATATACAGGTACCTGACAAACCTTGCTACTGTGATACACAAAATCTTCTTACAAGGGTCAACATTTTAATTACATGTCTATTGAGCGGACAGGGGGTGCAGTGGTCTAAAAGTAGCCTACCATATTCAGTGTGATAGACATATATAAGGCGTAAACAGCAACAGATCCTCATTCAAATAAAAATTGAGACAAAATGACATAATTAAGAGCTGTGAGCCAAAGCGATAAGATGACAGTTAACAAATCTAGAAAGCATTTACACCGCTACTGACAGACGATACATGAAGGCAATTGAGTTCAATGGGCGTCTGTATATTTAGGCACCGTGTTAATGTGAAAAAGATATGCTTCTGTATACATATAAGCAAATGAAATGGGAGTATATCCTTTCAGGGGTGTTTTGTGTGGTGAACAAGAAATCGCGTCATAAGCAGTTGCGGTGAATATACAAAATGTCTAGTATTCAATGTCGAAATTGAGCGAAAACAAAAGCGACGTGGAAAGTTTGCCTGCCAAAACCGTCTGCTGAAAATAGAAGACGAAGAAAACCAAAAGAGGAACCTAGAAAACCAGGAAATGAGACAGATGGGTGGAACAAAAGGCAATAAGAGCGAACCAATCAGAGAAGATCTTTGTCTGTGACCTGCCCAGTTCTCTTCATTGACACACCAGGGTCAGAGGGTTGTGTATGACTATATGTGTGTGTGTGTGTGTTTGTGTGTGTGTGGGGGGGGTGGATGGTGCAGGAGAGACAGTAAACGAGATAAAGGAGATAGAGGGAAAGGTCTGGAGGTGTGCGATGTCCCCCCTCCCAGTCTAAATGAAGTATTCTTTCTTTTCCTCGGCGTGTGCATGGTTGCCCTCGGCGTTGATGATGGCCGTGTCCGCATCGGGCGCATCGTCTGCCCCTTTGGCCTCGTTCGTCAAGTACGTTCCTATGGAGACGAGCGAGACGACGGTATCAAGGCTCGGGTTTGTGAGAGGGCGTGCTTCAAGGCGCCGTGTGTTTTGGTGTTGTGTTGTTGTGGTCTTGCAGAAAACCTTCTGAAGATTGCACCGTGCTGCATCATTCACAACAGCCCTAGCAAGCCTTCTAGAATATTCTACCCTTCTATAACATAGGTAAACATTCAAACCTTACCTCGTTGTCTATGTGTAAATACAGTACGTACTCGTGTTCCAACACTATTATTCAACTTTTCCTGTGGGTTACGTGAATAGCATTTTCATTTTGAATACAAATTCTATTTTTTTCCCTCCCAAAAGCAGTGTGTGTGATATGCAGATATTAGTAGCATTAGATGAGGGCCTATACAGTACATTCAGAATATGCATTTCAACTGTTAAAATTAATCTTTACTGTAAATACCCTCTCTGCTTGTACAAGAAATGCACGCTGAACATTATTTTAAATTGATGGAAATATTAAAATAGTAAACAATAAGTTTCAGAGATACAGATATACCAACTTTGCCCTATTCAAGCAGGTTGTGAAATAGTAGAAGCTGTATTTGCATATATTGACTTAAACAGTGGCGTTTAAGGTAAACAGCTGCAGCAAATAGCACATACATGACTAAGACCATAACAACACGCTAGGGCAATAACCAAATAATGAGTGCAGATTGAGACATAGTCATAGCCCTTAATAATTGTTAACCCTTCACGATATTCCTAATTATTACTAAGTTCTTGGAACTTTGGGAAAAGACAGCAATGTCTAGCAGACATTAGATTCAGGACACATAGAAGAGCCCAGTGCTGTTATTCTACAGGTTGTTTTTACCTTTATGCCTGGCCAGATATCTTCCCAGAACGATGATTAGACACAGGGTGACGAATACCACCACGGCCACCACTCCCCCGATCAAGGCGTGGTCTGTTCCGTGCTGCCCTACAGTGTTGGGGTCTGGAGAGAGAGAGAGAGAGAGAGAGAGGTGTACATGAAGAAAGGTGAGTCGTGGAAGGTCGAGCAGGAGAGGGAGAGCAAAAGCGAGAGACAAAAAAAAAGAAAAGAAAAGAAAATGGGCAAACAGAAAAAGATTACTTCCAGCTCTAATGATGAGTCTGGGCTCTCCACTCCCGCACGCTGCTGTCAGAGCACAGCACACACAGAATAATGAAAAGGAAAAGAGAGGCTGACACCACACTGACACACGCACGTACACAGACATACACACACGCACGCACACACACACACACACACACATGCACGCACGTACACACACACACGCACACACGTACACACACACATACATTCGCAATGCAAAACGAAGGGACAAGAGAATGAAAGAGAGGAACCACGAAAAGGAGTGAATTATTCAGGACCGCCCTACGACAATGCAAACCATGGCAATAGTTTGGGGGTAAATAATTCATAATCCAAAAAGAAACAATAGCTCAATTGTGTTTTTCCCTTTTTTTTTTTTCTCTTTTCAGAGGGAGACTTGTTGAAGGTGAATTAGACGTTGTGAAGGTTGGAACTGGTCCCCAGCTGTTCCGTGAAAGTCTTGGAAATGAGTGTCGAGGGTCTGTAAGATAAGTCTGATCTCACCTCATCCGAAAACCCATCAAAGGGTTCATGCATTTTCCTTCACAATGGAACAAACTACCTTTCCCTCGCATTGCCTCCGCCACTGTTTGGTGGGAAATGTCAGGGCTTGAAGCCGCTCAAGGGGAAAAATACAGACTTTCAGACATGAAACTGAAAGAGAGCAGGCGGCATTTTAGCATAGGTCTGGAAGCGCGAATGGAAAGGGGCGGCAGAGATGGGTTATGGGTAATGGAGCAGTCTATATTATTCATATCAGTCCGTGACACCTGAGAAATTAGCTTTCATCTCATTATCCCACACGCAGAACCAGGGCCTGCCATTTATCCTTTTATACAACCAGGTCAAGCTGCGTCTGTTTACATGCATGTACAGTATGTACATATCCTATAGCTTGGGTACAGCCATGTCATTACAGTCACTGACAGAAGACTAGATATGGACATGATAGAAACACTGCATCACTGACACGGAGAGAGGAGTGGACTCAAACACTAAATATCCACTACATCCCAGACATAATTATTACTTTTTTATGTTGTTGTTGTCCATATCGTCTGACCGTGTGACCCAGATGAACGACTGTGGCTTGCTCGCCCTCCATAAATCTCCACCGTCCAAGTGACCACGGCGGTCACGCTTGAAGCGCTCACAGTGGACGGAGGCCCACAAACACACAAGACACACACACACACACACAAACATGTGTGGTCTCATCACAGGGCTAGTGGTCATGCATGACCGCTGAAGCGGAAAGCAAAGGAATGTTCTCCCGGCCCCTGGCAGCCGGTGGAGCCGCTGCTCGGCTCCAGACCGCTGTATCTCTTCACCTCTATCTGTCGGGACGCTGTCCGTTTGTTACCCAGATCCACGCGCCTCATTCTGCCGGTTACAGTCCAGTGACGGCACAAACAAGGCATGACCGCAGCGCTGTAAAGTCTCCTACACCCAAACCAGGCAGAAAAATGCTGCCCTGTCCAAGCGTGTGTGCGCGTGTTGGGGGGGTGGGGGGGGGGGGGGGTTGACAGGCCACTAATGTATAAAACCGTTTTTTATGCAGCCTTGCCCAGCCACGGAGACACCATG
>JAODUE010003244.1:0-27500 GCA_027564755.1 Amblyopsis hoosieri
ATGCACGTTGTATGCACGTAGACAACACGTGAAATACACACGTTAATTTCGTGTGTTTTTGGCCTGGATGGCCTTCCGTAGATGAGTTTACGTCACCGAAATAAATCTCGGCACACCCTAGGCTAAAACGTCTCAGGTAAAGCGGCACTGGTTAGTTATTGTGGACTACCGGTACAGGGCTAGTCATAATACACACTGATGTGTCCTGTTGGGGGCATCACATCAGGTAAACAAAAAAGCACATTCAACTAAGCCTATTCATCTTACTTTAAATGTAATTATTAAATGTAATGTAGTCAACACTTTATAATGTGAGGTATTAGTCAACAACAAAAATGTTATTGCCATGTGAACTACTACCAAAAGGTTTGTGTAGTGTTGCCATGTCGCATTGTTTACCTTAGTAGATGAGTCAGACGCTTCCCAAGTTACTGGAGCCTATGTTGCCGTGCAGTCGCAATATATTTATCACGCAGTTATCAACTCTTATTCAACCCCCATGGCGGTTATTTTCTGCGACTTTTTCCAAGGAAGATTTTTGCACTTCAGTAAATGTAATCTGTTCCGTTATGGAGAGAAAGCAGCAGGGCATACTTAATCAGTGGTTGGCCGCCATGTTGAATTCAGCTACGGTAGTCTTCCGCTTCCACCGCTCACATGACCTGACTTGAAAACCAATCCTTAATCACATGACAGAGTAAACAACGTACAATAATAGTTTTATTGAAATGCATTTAAATACACATTTAAATACTAATTAAACGTAATACCTGAAATTATGTAACCATTTAATAAATCGTAAACAAATAAATGTTACATTTTTCCATTACTCTTTTGTAAACTCAAAATGTCCTGTTTAACACCAATTAAATTGGTGTAAGTGTAATAATTTAGCCTAACATTATTATACGAGGCATCACCTATTGGCATACTGATAAAAGAAGGTTGGCAGTCCATGTTGTAATAATAAAGTTTAATTCCATGTTAAAAATGACTGCAACAGATGTGCACAATGTCCTTATTTAAAGGCATATGGACGCAAGGCCTACAAGGTCTAGACCTTGCCGTCTCTGCATAATGTGACGGAAGTTAAGTCCAAACTTCGATGACATCTCCATCTTCCATGTCAAGTTGAGATGGGGTCTGACTGTGTTTGATCTTGGAGCCATCAAAACGAAAGTGCATCTTGCATCCAGCAGGCCGAGACTTGCTGGACAAATACTGGGAGAGGATGGAGCCCAGGGCAGCCTCCTGTCAACACAGACATAAATCAAGGCCTAGTAGAATTTCCCAGGAGACAAAAAGTAGCAGAAGCCTCATACAGTGATATGAATTTTTTGGTACAAACTTTGTGCAGGGAGTACTCCTGGATTGAGCCCTTGTCTTTGCCTTGTAGTCGCACAGTGATGATGTCAACACTTGTGTTGATGTTGTCGTCCTCTGTACATGGTTTTGCATCTGGTTTAGCACCTGGTTTAGCATCTGCTGCTATGACAACACAATCTAAAGCACAAAAAAGTTAGGACAGGAGATAATTTAGTCCCAATTAACCGTATATGCACACCAGCAAATAGAAAAAATGTAAACGTCTCTCCTCCTGACCTTTGGACTAGTTAACCTACCTATTATGTCAGCGATGCCGAGGCCAAGCTCACTGGCTGTTAAGTGAATGGGTAGCTCCCTTTCCTTCCTCAGCAGCAGAATGCGAGAGGGAGAGACTTGGAGTTTAACAGACAGCTCCTCTACTGCTGTACTTAACAGTGCTGACTGTAAAACACCAATAGTTATTGTGAGACCATCATTTGGGTGTCAATGTTACAACTGCATTAGCATTGAATAGTATATTCTAATAAACAAAACATCAAAGGTTTCTACAACAAGCGGGTGTAAACTAGAGCCTTTGCTTCACGTTTAGTACGACTTGAGATCAGTGTCTCGACTGAAAACTGCTAGGTAGCAAACCACCGACCAACCAGTATCAACGGTGGGTGGTTCAGTTAGTGCACACAGCGAGCGATTAAATGCATTTGTTCTGCTAATGATCCCAACATGGGTCTGGTAGTTGTCCAAAATATTATTGACATCTATGGGTTACCACCAGGCTGACATAGTGATATGTACAGTGAATTATACATGGATACAGCTTCTGAAATTTATTAGTGTATATATTTTTGATAGATGTGACAGTGGCACATACTATGTACTTAAAAAAACACAACTTGTCTCATGTGGTCTTAATAAAAGGTGGAAATAATTCAATCAAACAGAAGTGCTACACACAGACAACATTGGGATCTTGTGGAGGTCCATCCTACAGCGGAACTTAAGGGGGATTTCCCTGGCTGCTACTGGGCTTTGGAATTCAGAGTTGGGATTCACAATGATGACATCATCGTCACAGAGTGTGTGCCCCCTCCCGGTGGACTTCCTCGACGGTGACTCTGGAGACATGGAAAGCAGGGAGCAGACAGCATCCAGTTTCCTGTTGGCGTCACAAAGGAATAAAGTATAGCCACCAGATGATAACAGACCTTGCCAAAGCCAGTTATCAATCCAACAAACAAACTAAACTCAGTTTACAGTGAATCCAGGTGGGTATTTCACAAATGTGCTTAAGCCACAAGCAACACTTATTTGTCCGAGCCTATCTTAAGCCTGTTTTCCAGAGATCTTCAACAGGGAATTCTAAAGAGTTACTGCAGGGGATCCGCCAAACTTTTTTTTCTTCCAAAAATGTAAATATGTCAGAAAATACACATGAATGGCTTAATGGGGCAACAGTGGTGCATTGGGTAGAGCGGGGCAACATGTGATCCAGAAGTTGCTTGTCCAAACCCGGCTAACTGCTCACCAAGTGTGGAGGTTTCCCTGAGCAAGACACCTAACCCTAACTGCTCTCGGTGGTTAGGTCGCACCTTGCATGGCAGCAATCACCATCGGTGTATGAATGTGTGACAACATTTACAAGGCTTTGAGTGCTGGCCAAGGCCATATTACCGTGACAACGACGACTACATGACTGAACTAACAGCATATAGACACAGACAGGGACAGAGCGAAGCAGAGGAAGCAGAGATATTTCAGTAGTTGACGGTTAACATCAAGTTGTATGACTTTTGAAACCATCTAAATGAGATGTACTTATAGCTAATAACTGCTATTGGAATAAACATCTGGCACTTCCACCGCTGGGTTCATTGTCCATTCATTTATAAATTAACTGTGCATAAAAGACCCCCTTTAGCATGTTTCCTAACATTAGGGGGTCCCTTCAGTGTTTCTGTCAGCCTTTGCTAGATATACCTCTTAATATACCTCTGCTCTATTCACACTATTTCAACAAGTCATCTACAACAAATGTTAGCTTGGTTTCCATAACAAATGCTTTCCTCCCTTCTATCCTGGCCAGAATAGATGGGTCCATTTAGCAGGCCGCAGGAAACCACAGTAATATTGTATGCTGTTCCGCAGGTCACTTTGTGTTGGAATATCATAGAAATAAATATTAAGAGAATACTAAGGGTAGCCTATCTTTGTCTAAATACATTTGTTGTGATCATCATAATGAAACGTCAACTTTATTTATTTAGTCTGTTTATTTAGCCTAATTAAAATAGTAATATTAGAGACTTAAAACAGGATAAATGTTAGGAATTAATTGGCAAAGCTGCACATTGCTGAGAAAACTTCCCTAAAACCTGCTGGGCTTCAATTGAAACTTGGAGTTTATGCAACTAATCTTACAACCTAAACCCAAGTCAGAAAAAACAAACAAATAAAGAAATATATAAAAACATATTAGTATTATTATATTATTCCAGACTTGCCTAATCTTTTTTCTGGCCCGATTTGACGCACCGACAGTTGAAGTCACTAGTGGAGGTGGAGGAGGAGGAGAAGGGGAGCAAATCTCAACCTTTTCCCTAAAATACAAACACAATAAAATACAAAACATTTATTACACTATGGTGTCACTCAAAGAATAATAGGCATCTTTAAAAATGCACTTTTATGAATCATAAATGAATCAGTACATGTATTTATCATACGTGTCCTTAGCACATACTGTATCTACTCACACTTGTTTGGCCCTTGTCAGGTTCTCAGTCTCCTCATCAGAGTCAATGAAAACCATCTTTTTTTGGGGTGGAGACTCAAAACACAGATTTACATTTGCATTGTCACCTTGAGAAAAAAAACAAGACATTCAACCAAACTCACCATAGTGATAGCTCAGTGTACTGAAATAAATTATAATAATATGGAAAAGTTAAGTCATTTTAATAATTCAATTGACAAAGTGAAACTCTATATCATGGATTAACTACACACAAAGTGAAATAGTTCAAGCCTGTATTTGTTTAAATCTGGATAATTATGGCTTACAGCTTGTGAAAACCCCAAATTCAGTAGCTCAGAAAATTGGAATATGACATAAGACCAGTGAAAAAATACATTTTAATACAGACATGTCTGCCTTCTGAAAAGTGTTTGTGTACAATCACTCAGTACTTGGTCGGGGCTCCTTTTGCATGAATTACTGATTCACACACCTGATTCACATGAATGGGTCGTTGGAAGCCTGCTAACGGACCCATTTATTTGAATCAGGTGTGTTGGAGCAGGGAGACACCTAAAACATGCAGGGCACCGGCCCACCAGGACCAGGATTGCCCACCCCTGATCTACAGTGAAGAGACAACTGCAGGATGATGGCCTGGTAGACAGGTTTGTAGACTGGGTATACATTTCAGGGAAGAAGCAGTCAGCTTGTATTCTGTAATGGACTGGCCAACAGTCTACAAATCTCAACCCTATCAAGCTGTTATGGGAGCATCTTAACCGCCAAGTCAATCACATTTATGGGAAGCCCTTCACGAATCATGGGATGACATTTCTAAGGATTGCTTTGTGGTAATATCTGCAAATTAAAGATTCTTTGATGAAAGCCAAGTGTGAGTCACACTTGGCTGTGGAAATAACTTCTAACCTTGTCATCTCGACAAATGTTATATATATATATATATATACACACGCACACACACACACACACACATATATATACACACACAGACACAATTTTTTTTTTTAATTTATGTTGATGCTTGAAAAGATTTTTTATTTACATTTTTGTATTTTGTTTGTGTGATTCCAAACCACAGTGTGTGTACAGTATGTAGTCTAACAAAGTCAAAGTGTATAGTCAAATCGGCATAAAGGCACACCGGATACACAGATGGCACAGTGATGGTCCTGTTTTAAAGTAATGACTTCCTTACAGTATGCCAATTCGCAACTTACATTGTTATAAGCACAATAACAACAATAACAAGTTACATGATTCCAACCTGAATATTGTCATCTGCATGATCGCTTCATCTATTCACTATATTGCCAAACGGTTATTGACAACTAACTCTTATTCCGTACGGTTTAATATAGAGTTGTCCCACCTTTTGCAGCTATAACAGCTTCAGCTCTTCTGGAATGGCTGTCTACAAGGTTTAAGAGTATGTTCATGTGGATTTTTGACCATTCTTCTAAAAGCGCATTTGTGAGGTCAGGCACAGATGTTGGACGATAAGGCCTGGCTCGCAATCTATGCTCTAATTCATCCCAAAGGTGTTCCATCGGGTTGAGGTCAGGACTTCGTGCAGGCCAGTCAAGTTCCTCCAAACCACTCCGCTTTGTGCACTGGTGTGCAGTCATGTTGGAACAGGAAGGGGCCATCCCCAAACTGTTTCCATAAAGTTGGGAGCATGAAATTGTCCAAAATGTCTTGGTATGCTGAAGCATTAACATTTCCTTTCACTGGAACTAAGGGGCCAAGACCAACCTCTAAAAAACAACCCACACCATAATCCCCCTCCATCAAACTTTACAAATGGAACAATGCAGTCAGGCAAGTACCGTTCTCCTGGCAACCACCATACCCAGACTCGTCGGATTGCCAGACGGAAGCATGAATCGTCACTTCAGAGAACAACACTGCTCTGGTGTTTCTGTTGTTCCCAATCGCTTCCACTTTGTTAAAAAATTTTAGAAGTGAGGAAATTTCATGAATGGACCTATTGCACAGGTGGCAACCTATCACAGTACAACGCTTTGGTCTTGGCCATGGTGGACAGTTTGGAATCTGATTGATTGATTGCTTCTGTGGACAGGTGCATTTTATACAGGTAACAAGCTGAGATCAGAAGCACTCCCTTTACGAGTGTGCTCCTAATCTCACCTCGTTACCTGAATAAACGACACCTGGGAGTCAGAAATCTTTCTGATTGCGAGCAAGCCCCCATGATCGCACTAGAGCATTGCAGCTCTTCCGAGTATGGTGCCAACGCCGTTACTACATCTGGGGGGCAGAAAGTCATATTCCCATTGATACTCATTCAAAAACAAGCACCTCTTAAATGAATATTAACATTGCTTGAACGCCGCACAAGATCTAAAACAATTATTTATATTATGAAGATTTATGTGTGGGGGTCGATTATTTCTTAAGTTTTCCTAAAGCCCAGGAAAGCAATTTTTTCTTGCATGACATCATCGCAGGGGAGACAAGTATGAGCATTGGGGTTTGTTTGGTTACCATGGAGGCGGGTCAGTGCACACAAATTTTATACGTTTTGCCATGATTATTAACATATTTTGTGGATATATTATGCCCATGGATTAAACTAAATCAGGTATTAAAATATACTGTAGGTACAGTTCATGTCTCATTTAACAAAACATCTTGGGTAACTTAGGTAAGCTTATGCTATTAACAGCATCTCGGCATCAAACATTCTAAAAACGGTTTATTGTTTTATAAACAACAAATAACCTCACACTGACTGTTCCTATGAGGACGATAGTGCTAAAGCTAGATGACAGCAGCTAGTCTGTACTCTGTACATTGGCTCGTTCGTGTCGAATGCTAGTGCTCAGCGCTGTGATGTGAACACGCGTACGTGACTGTTGAAGCCAAATGCGGCTGACTGTGCATGTCTGCCCCCAAAAACTCTGATTGGCGGATGCACTTTTGAGCAGTTTCAGTTTAAATGAATGGGCGCCAATTCAAAACAACGTATCCAGTTCTTACAATACATCCATGATTGAGAGGGGTCGAATACTTATTCCACTAATTTAAGGCATTCTTGCTAACTTCGAGCTCATATAAAAACAGTATCGCTCCGCGGTCCTCCTGCGGCCTCACACATAGAAATGCATTGTGAAGCAAAGCGTAGTATGTCTTTGTTGATGTGAGCAGTGTTTGCCACTTTGTTTGCATTTCTATTTACAGAGTCAGGGCTGTGTAGACATATTGGATAATTTTTTTCAACACGCACAGAGCACTGTAAGATAGCAAAATGCGAGGAGATATTTGGTGAATTTGAAAAAAAGTGTATTAGCTTACATTTAGCTTGCAATAGCTGACTATAGCTTTAAGCAGAGAGGTTTGTGTGTGTAATAACAGTTTCAGAATCCTCACCTGTGTTGGAATTTTCAGCTTCATCTAGTACAGCAGGCATGGGCCTCATCTGCAGACACTCATTTACCTGAACATAGAAACAGTAACTACTAGGCAAGTCAACTGTGAAGAGCGGCAGCATTATGGATTCATGGTCTGAGCCATTATTTATTAAAATATAGTTAACAAAACTCCACATATGCCTGATGTATACAATATATTTTATTTTGTACATTATTTCTACATTGTATGATTCAAACTAGGGCTGTCAAATGCGATTAAAATGTAATCGCATGCTTTAAGTAATTTATTGCGATTAATAAATCGCATATTTATACCTGTTCAAAAATGTACCTAAATGTTTTAACATAAGTGTTAAAAATTATTTATAACAATATATGACAGATTTATGCAAATGCTTGTATTTATTTTATTTTTAAATTAAATACATTTGCATAAAGGTGTCATATATTGTTATAGAAACATAACACTTATTTTTACCTATACATTTTGTATAGGTAAAAATATGCAGTTTATTACTAATCGCAATTAATTACGTAAAGCGTGCGATTAACCGTGATTGATCATTGACAGCCATAGTTCAAACCCAACTGAGGCAACTGTGTGAATCCCTGGCACCATGCTGTGGCTGTCTACTGATCAGTGGCAGACAGGATGGATGGGTCAAAATTTCTCACAAGTTAACTTTACCTTGTTGGTGTAAATCGGCACAGAGGCAATAGATGACGGGTCAATAATTCGACGACGTTTAAGAGGGGGATTGATGATCACCTCACTGTCACTTTCACTGTCAGACATCTGTAGAAATGACATAACCATCTCCTTACACATTTTATATAGCAGCATGCCAATTAAAGTCACTAATTTGTTTTAATGGATGATCTGACGTTGACCTTGACAACCCAAGCAAGATATGTTCGGATCTGAAACCCAGTTGATCTGCTTTGATCATAATGTGTTTCACTCAGTGAAGACAAAACGTGACCTTCAAATGACTGCATTGCAAGCCTGGCAGTGGTACCAGTGTATAATTATTACAGAGTTCCCACTCTAAGTCAAATATGAAATTCCCAGACCGTTCCTTGACTTTCACTGATTAAAAAAAGGAAGCTGAATTTCCATGACCTATATTACATGGAAAAACAAACCACCAGAGCATTGTCTGTGTAAAAGGGACAAACTGGGTTTGTAAGAAGGGGGATACCTACCTAAGTGAGGGTCTGGGACTGGGGGTCCTCCCCCATGACATTTTGGGCATAAACCACTTCACTTCCTGCATTCTGGTCAATTTTACAGCACCAATTTGTGCCTTTTCTCCCTCAAATTATGACGGAAATGTCTTTATTAATTTAAAGGAAAACACAAAATCCAGGCACCAGCAGGTGAAATATAATGGAGTAAGGCTCTCTAGCATTATGTATGGATTTCAAATTATCTTAACAACTTTTCTCAATGTTATTCCTGCTGAGTCAAATAACAGACATGCATATGGATATACATATGGTTTCACGTTAGCTTACACATTAGCTTGATTTGTTGAGACCAGCATATGGAAATTATGATGAATAACAACTAAAATGTTAGCATGCTGCAAATAACATTACATGAAATTCCATTATTCTGCCAAAACATTATACTTTTCCCTCACTTTCCATGTCTGGAATATATTTCTTCATATTCCAGAAATTCCATGACCAATGGGAAGAAACTATGACATGTGTCCAAAATTAACTTGCTGATAAAAAGTAATCACGGTATGAAAAAGTACATTTTTAAGTTATATTCCCACATTTTTAACTGGTAAAAATGTATGCATTAATTCATCTAGGGCACAGAGCATGTGAAATAATATAAAGGATAATTAAATAAATGTATTTTTTTAATCTATGCGGTCTATATAAACCATCATGCTATTAACCAGTAGACTACAGTATATTTTCGAATTATCTACATTGTCTATAATTTTGTAATAATAATAATAATAATAATAATAACAATAATAATGTTTGCTATGTCAAATATACTTGTTTTGCATATATATTTCGAAGTTAGTCGTCAAACTAACATGATGGTTTATATAGGCCGCCTATAACATTTTTACCAGTTAAAAATTGTACAAATATAAATAAAATGCACTTTCATTCCGTGATCATTTTTTATCACAAAGTCACTTTTGGGCACGACACCTGTCAAGGGACGGAATTAATTGCACTTGCTCGCTTACTCACACACACTCCTTGTTTAAAAGTATTTTTCAATAAAATATAGAATATGTAATAATTCGTTTAGATCACCACTTAACAAAATAGACGAACTGTGTATTACAGTAGTCCTACCGTAATGGTACGGTACTACTACCGGTAGGTATGTGAACTGTCTTTATGCTACCACCACAACATAGCCTACGGAGTTGTTTACGTTGGAAAGTTACGGTACAAACTCACAAAAAACCTGACTGTACCAACAAAACTTTATACTGGCTATTTAAAAGCAGCCATTTTATTCAAATTATTCAACATTATTACAAAAACAGTACCCTACACTTGGCAAATTTACTCACCTCTGCCATTAATGTTTTGTTCGCTTGTAAATTTGAGGTTACTGATCGTGTTTGTGATTGGTAGAGCTTGAGCAATCAGAACACTGATTGGTTGCAGCTGTAACTTATTATTACGGCTGAGAAATGAATCTCTACCTTCTGAAGAGGCCGCAAGAGGCCAGCAAAGCAATAAGCAAACGATACAGCGTCAGACTATAACTGTTCGATACTGTAATGTAAACAACTGTGGAGGAATATGCCAGTACGCTGAATCATAATAATTAATCAGTTTAGTGGTGTTAATTAACTCGTTTTACACTGGCCTTCAAGTATAAAGCCCAAGATATAAAAACTTTTTTTTTATTACAAACCCATTTTTATGAAAACGTGTTATTTTGACAATACACCAGTTAGAACACCAGCCAACAATGAAACAGAATACAGTGGAGCAATTTACCTTATATGTAAAATCTGAGTTTCATAATAATGTTCATAATCATCCTCCTTCACATAGAATTCAATAGCTCAATATAAAAATAGAATACAAATAGGACAGTGCACCTGCATTTGCCTGGTATATAATATTGCGTTGGCCAAGCTGTTCCAAACAATGAAACACGGACAATACAACATTTGTAGGGCAAAGTTCCAATTTAGAACCAAATGGAAATTAGTGTCATTTCGGATTTAATCAAAAGCTCCAAGCTGAGCCTCCTCATCTGGCACTTGTATGAACCTCAGTCATTTCTTCTTGTTTTCCTTGCAGGCCACCACATAGCGCTGTGCCACATTGAGCGGAGGAGAGTAACCATCAGCATACGACGTGTCCTCGAACAGCACAGAGTAGTCGTCTTGAGGCTGCAAACATCACACACAGTTCAAAGGTGTGCAGGTTTCTCATTACACTCAATGGCTACACTGGCCTTTAGCCAACAAAACAGTTATCTGAAACAAAAGCCTAGTGTACAGATTATCGTGTTGTGTTGTACTCTGACAGGGAATGGTAAGAAGGCTTTCCACTGACAAAAGGATTGTAGCGCTAACAGTGTGCTGTGGGGAGAGTGGCTGCAGTAGCCCACCCTGTGAGGCGGCGTGTGGATGAGGGCCCTGTAGAAGCAGGTGGTCTGTGGGTAGAGGGCCAGCACCAGCTGGTCCTTGCTGAACAGGGCCTCTGGGTCAGTCTCCGGGTTGGCCTTCCACTGGGGCAGCGGGATGATGCGGCGGCGGCTCAGGGTGTGTCTCCTGAAGACACACACACAAGCAGAAAACACTTGACGTGGACCTGTGGTCCAGTCTGAGAGAGAGTCTGTGTGAGTGAAGAAGGTGAGAAGAGGAGGAAGAGTGTAGCTGCATTTACATGGACTCTGATATCAGAATGAAATCGGGTTAAAAGCCCAAACCGAATGAAAATGCACCATATAAACACCTCGAATAGAAAGGCCTAACCCAATTTAAATTTAATTTGAAAGCAGAGGGGTAGTTTAAAATGTTCCATAACTTGAGTGAAATGGTTTAACCCGATAACTTCCTGGTTGCGTTCTGCGCATGGCCCAAGTCTTAAACTTTAGGCTACTGTTGTTTCAGGATGACAAATTGATTGGGACAAGGCAGTATTCTGCACAGTCACTGTAAACGTTCTGGACAAAACAATCGCGACACCCGTAAATAAGTGAATGGGAGCTACGGTGACTTCATCTGGACCCTAAATCTGGACCGTAAATCCCTCCACCAGTCACGCAAATAGTCTCACACTCTCCGACATGCCTGCACAGAGGGTAGCCAGTTTGGGCCTTTTTGCTAGTGGGACCAGTTAGGGGCCATTGCCAAGCGTACATAATGTCCGCATGTTAAACATCCATTCTGATTAATTGTGATTGCATATGTAAACAGCTTGTATTAGATGACATCCCATATGAAACAGCTAACCCAAAAACTTCAATCAGAGGATTTTAATTCAGAACGACAATACTGTAGGTATCCATGTAAACCCAGCTAATGAGAAGACGTGTGGAAAATGAAAGGAAACATATTATTTAACCGTCAGTAAAAGACAATAAAGATATGTGGGTCGTTAAAAACAACTCACTCTTTTCCTTCTTCATCAATATCATCCACTTCATATCTGAAAGAAGAGGGGAAACAAAGCTTTCAAACTCACTGATGAATCCACATGTCGTCACAGAGCCAGTCCAAGGGTGGTAGGACACTCAGTGAATTGTAAACACTTCTTCACAAACCTCAGCAGCCAGGCACTAGACTAGAGGCACACATACGTAAATGGAAACCAAATCTCCTTTATACTAGCGGCTTTCGTACATTTCAAACATTTTAAAGTCCCCAAAACTGGTTAAAGTCACTGGTTTTAGCTTGCAAAGCACCTTGTGCAATATATATTAATACTGCAAATATGTTGTGGGCCATCAGGGCCAGCAAGGCCGTCTCTGCTGGCCTAAACACTATCAGAATCACTGACTTGCATTTAAAAAATGTTTTTCCATTAATATGTATTAAATGATTCACAATAGTCTATTCTCTTCATTTCATAGCTTTTCTCTTGGTTGCGGTGCTGCCAGTAGTGTATGTTAATGTTAGAGCTTTTATCCAATCATATTTAAGCAATCATGTTGCCATGTTAAATAAATCTACCTTGAGGCCTTCAGAACAAGCAGTGGCAATGAAACTGTTGCTTTAAACAATCAGATTTTAAGTTGACAACACTGGCGTCATCTAGCAGGCGTACAATAACGTCTGCATTTTCATATCCTTTGGTTGTCTGCTCAGAGAGTATAAGAAGAGCTAGCAAAACTACATTTATAGCGACCTGTACAGGTAAAATATTTTTTATTTTTCAACCCACAATGGCTGACGGGAGAAGACAATGATCTGGTCGCAGATATAATTACAAAGTAATTTTCCAGACGGAATTTTCAAAAGAAGCTGGACATTGTGAGAAAAGTTCGGCCAACTCAAAAGCTAGCTCAGCCGAGATTTGTTTGGGAAAGGGTTTGTCCGCCACTTTCAATCCAGTAGGTATGGTTGGTTCACAGCCTCAGAGGAACACTGCAAATTGTATTGCTGGGAAGCCTGTTATTTGCAACTGATCGACGTGGTGTTTGGAGCCACACTGGGCTTGTAAACTTGAGTTGTCTAGGGCAGCAGCAAGACACCAAAGCACAGCCGTGCACACAAGCAATGGTGTTTTTGAAAACTTTTGATAACCTAACCGAATGGATCTACAGCTCAATGAACAAATGTGCTGGAAAGCGAAGGTGAAGAAAAATAAGGAGATATTGAAAATACTGATCGATTGTGTCATACAATTCTTGCTACATAAGACAGCTGTCTGTAATGCAATGCCCAGTTAAACTGCGTTTAAGTATAATAGAAATATGGATGGTTTCTCTAATCGTAGCATCATAATAATGGTATTAAGGTGTGGACTGATTCTGGTAGGACAGCAGTGAAAACCTAGGTGTAAAATGCACAGCACGCTACTGCTGCAAATATATTATTAAAGGCAGGGTTAGTCATTATTGAGAACGCTTGCTAACCGAGTTAAAATCAAAACAAAATCACTCTGCGGGGCCGCTCCACACATCGAAACGCAATGTGAAGCAAAGCGTTGTACTACGGCTTTCATGATGCGAGTGGTGTTGGCCACTTTGTTTACGGAGCCAGGGCTGTTAAGACTTATCAGATTACTTTTTCAGCATGCACAGAGAACGGTAAGATAGCGAAATGCAAGAAGATATTTGCTGAATTTGACAAAAAGTGTATTAGCTTACAATTAGCTGAATAGCTGACTATACTTTAATATTTTAATAATAAAATGAATGAAAAAGTATTTCATTAAGACAATATATAATCAATGTCAAAATCATTGTGTGGCCATGCAGTACTGCTTTATACTCAGTATATCGTCATTACTGTATGTTGCATTGAAGAGGAAGGCCATTGTACAGGCTTCCACTGTGTGCGCTACATACTTGTTGGTGGAGTGGCTGTAGCTGACCACCTCAGCCAAGATCCACTGCTCGTCCCCATCCACGGCCTTTACCCGCGCCGCTACCTTGTCGCCCTGCTTCGCCACGTAGTCGCCACTAGCCGGCGTAGCGCCGCACAGAGGAGGGGGGCTGAGGTTCAGAAAGGACAGGGCGGTCAAGGTAGATACAGGAGGCAGAGACCCTGGTGTATATACACAGTATCTGCAAAAGAACAGACATCCAGGCAGGGGGAAGAAGCTACCTCTCCCCCGGCTTGCCAATCCACAGCGGCAGCGTCATGGCGGACTGCTGGAGCAGCGTCATGAGGACTCCTCGCCTCATGGTCTTCCTGGGAGGGTCGCTGTCACTGTACACGCCCGCCATCTTGGCAGCTGCAGGCAGGAGGTAAGGGGAAAACAATGACATGTCGACAGCACTTCAATAATAAGCACAGCACAGGACACTGGAAGACAACGGGTGATTTAATTTAGCCTTCTGAAACCATAATGACGTTGTGAGCTTCAATTTCACTTCACGGCGAGTGTAAACATCACATTCCAAGAAAACAGACATACCAATTCTCCTCTCCTCCAATAATGATTTGATCTCTGCAATTTTGTCCAGAGCATGACGCAGGATGCTGAGGAATTGAAGAAGGAAAACCACAGCATATTCAAAAACATCAATCCCCTTAAATGGGCCATTCTTCAAATGTTAATCTGTTGTTAACGCTGCAGTAATGTCAATCCGAATAATAACCTATATATTGATAGTTCTGTACAGAAATACTAAATTATGAACAATCATTATTAGACAACCTGTTTCAAGTGACAGTCTAGAGAGTAAGTCTAGATTATACAGTACATGGTTGGCCAATCCCCGCAAAACATTTCTTAATCAAATCATAACAATGCTTACTGCAAGTTCTGTCAGTGTGGTTGGATTCTATTCTATTGATGGAAAATGTCATTTTTTGTGTGAGGCACTGTGTGGATGCCGGGGTGCAAACCTTGTGTTTGAACTATGAAAATGGCTGTAACTCACCTACACTCTGCCTCTGCATCTGCTTTGGCTGTGGTGTATAGCCCTCTCAGCTTGGTGCGGTAGTATGGAGAGGCTGAATAAGATAATACAAAGCATGTGTAAGTAAAAACGTGCTCCTGTGTTCGACTGACAGCACATTATTTAGACATTGATAATGGTCCCAGTCTGTAAGGTTTGCATATACTGTAAGAATACAATTCCAAAAAGTATGAATCTTTTACAACACCATCCTAATACTCGTACAATACGTATATATATTTCTATTTATTTACTTAGCAGGGAAGGATATACGGTTATAAGTGCACAAACTGTCAGATACCAGCACTCACTGCTCAAATAAATGACCCAGCTTTACAGTTGGACAATTCACATAGGCTATAAATGACTAGGGAACCTATAAGGGACAATTACCTTTTTGTGTGTTAGCTGTGCGAAATTCAACAGTTGCAACACATGTTCATTGCATGCACCATTTTTACTTGTGAGTGTCCAATATCTGACATAAATACAGATATTAGCTAACTGCCCATCGATGATCTCTTAAATTGTACAAGTGGTGTGACACCATATCACATCCTAGCTGCCTCAAGAGTTGTTATCAAAATAGTGTGTAGGAAGGTAATGAAGGAAGCATAGTGGAACGAATCAACATATTGACTGACTTTTGTTTTCTGTCTGCATCCGTTCATGTGTTTTCTGAATGTTGAGTAGGTTGTGCTCACTACGGGACCTCTCCTCCTGAAAGACAAACAACCATTTGAAGAATGTCATTACTGCATCATTGCATATCTATGTCACACCCACAAAAACGTGTTACACTACTGAACTCACCTGGGTTTGTTTGATGAGTTGGTGGAGTTCTGTCAGGAGCTCAGCAATCTTGGTGTCAGCTGACATGTCTGTAGCTAAGAATTAAGCAGTGAACCTTTAAAAGTATTTGAACAGTTTGGATAACTTGTTTGGATAAACTGTAACTCAAACAGTTATTTAATTCGAACACATTACTGTCTAGGTGGGTGGATATATTGATACCAGATACCATTGGGTTAGCTACCAGTACCGTACTGTGGTGTGTACGGTACCGTACTAGCAAACGAGAGCGAGCTTATTGAACCAAAATAAAATGTTTGTACACAACTTATTCAGTTATCGATTTATTTCGTTTATATATAATATTTTGCGATCTTTTCTAAATATAGTATTTACATAAGCATACCTATGGTGTTTCTTTTATATTCTCTGCTACTTCCACAGATTTAGCTTGTTGTTAGCACAGGAGATCTGTACAGTACATGTCGCAACGAGGGACAAATAGCGCTAAGCGCATATGCATTGTTTTGAAAAGACAAGCCTAGTCGTAAACATTAATATTGAAATCATTATCTTTTATATTTGGTCACTTCTTATAAAATAATATACTTTTTGTTTGTTAAATTGTTATGTCAAAACGTAAAATACATTTTTCAAAGTAGCCATAAGGTTATGTGTGTTTGTCTTGGTGTGTTGGGACAATGATAGGGTGGTTTGTAGACATGCTGAGGGTTAATATTTAACAGCACTGGGACAGAAATAATAATAACATAAAAGTGTTTTTATTCCTAATGACTGTACTATAGTCCTTTGTAGCACAGCAATATTTACAGTGCTACAGACTGTGTGGTCTGTGGGTGGGAACGTGCATGTCTGCATGTGTATGGGCAGGATCGAGGACACACTATTATAGCTGTAAGAGCTCTGTGAGCTCAGACAGGCAGTCTCAAATTTCAGGAAAATATTTACTGTACAGAGCCCCATGTGACCAGGCATCGGGACACTGGCCAGAAGAAAGGACAGGACTGGGGAAGGGGGGGAACTGTAAAAACAGCTTAAACACAAGTAAAAACAATACAAATGAAGAACAACTAAGAAATACTTAGACTAGAGAAGAATAAAAAGTATCATAATATGATGGGGATTAAACATAACATGCTGAATAGGCAGGTTGTAATGGTTGAAAAGCTGTTTATGCCTATATCAAGCTAGTATGAGTCAGATATTTCACAAGTCTAGAACTTTCTCTTTCTCCTAACAAATCACAATTATCATACATGTATGCCTATCTCAGTAGCATTTTATGGAAAATTCCAGACCTCAGTAAAAATAGCTTTTAGGGAGATGTAACTAACTGCACATGGGGCAGCACAAAGCTGAATGTTGCACACATCTTTATTGACTTGTCAGTTTGACTTCCATTGTGTGCACATGCACATTTGAACGCATGTTTGAATAAGCATAGGCTATATTTGACACCAGTGACTTAATCATGTGTATGCCTTTGTTGTAACAATAATTATCATACTGTGTTTATTAACCTATATGGTACTCTAGGACATTTAAGTTTATGATGTAATTATGATTCAAGCATTGATCGATTTCTTAGGCATGATATTAAACTTTAGGAATCTCTATAACCAACTCTATATCCAATAGTTCAAAACCATTAATCTTTACCACTTTACATCCCTACAGAACTTCATATTACATAGTTCCTCAACTAAATATTCACAACATGTTCTGTGTAATCTCCTCTGAACATCCCATAGTTTATAACAGAATCCAATAATGTTCAGGATAAAAAGGGAATTTTGTTGATGTAGCTTTGGAACTTTATTTAGATTACATTTGATGTGGTTTCCACAATAACATGGTTATATATAATGTTCAAACTAGTACAAACAGTTATGAATAGACAGAAGTAATATGGAACAGAGGATTTCATTAGGTCATGGCTGCAAAGAGAATGAGCAGAAGGCTGTGTTGTTGCCAACATTATTCTAATCTTATCTGTTTTAGATAGGGATATTGAATGCCAGACCTTGTAAAGGTTATGAAATTTAGGACATTTCAAATTAGCCATATCTTAGAATTGACATCAGATAAGGCTATAAACGTATATAGGTTAAATTTCAAGAATGCTACACCCTGCAGACTCAGTTGTTTACGCCTACTGTGAGAACATTATAGAGTTCTAAATTAGTTTAAAGAAGATTACATTTTACAACCACAATTGTTGTTCTTCAAAATGTTCTTTCAGCAGGCTTGATGCAAAGTATATGATACTCTTGAAGAGCCTTCATTCTTTATTTTTCTGTAATTCTTTATTTATTGTTTGTGAAATTGTTGCTAGTGTATCAAACTGCATATAAGACCAAATAAAAACAGTGATACATTTGTGACAGTGTCACATTGGACAGGTTGTTATGGTTAATCGTTTGCTAAACTGATGCAATTCTCTGCACAGTGAAACTGGAAACCTGTGTGTGTGTGTGTGTGTGTGTGTGTGTGTGTGTGTGTGTATGTGTGTTAGAAGCAAGGCGGGGCTGAAACAGTCAGACTATAAAAACACCATGGAAACTGCAGCAAAACATTTACTTTATCGGTTTAGTCGAGAAGCTGTGGTTAAGTTCAATTGGATTTACGAAGTCGTTGTTTTGAGTGCTAAACAATAAGTCTCTTAACAATTTCGAACCTTTTCAAAAACAGTCAAGATGAGTTTTGTTGATGTGACAAACCTAGAGCCAACCAACTTTGAGGACCAGTATTATGATGAATATGAATATTATAACTTGACAGACAAATACACAGGTAAGAAACGTTGCATATTCTTTTAAATGTCTTTAATTATTTGTATAAATGTTTTGTCAAAGCACTTGACAACTCACAACTTCTACTGTAGTCGTTGCCTCTCTGATGATGCATAAGCACGTGTGTTTGTTTTGTTTCCAGGGGGCGCTGCTCGCAAAGGCAGGTCAAAGAAGGAAGCAAGTGAGAACACGAACCGACCCAACCCTGGAGGCCATGAACGCAAGATCATAGAGAAGCTGCAGAATTCAGAGAAGAAAGCAAAAGAGTGAGACATAGGTGAATGGGGATTGACTATACAACCGTATTTGTATACCAAAACATAGCCTACATCTAGCAGTTGCTTATTTTTAGTAGGCCTACTAACTGGCATGTTAAGTGATTTTGTGTAAGTATTTCATTATTAGGCTCTATTATTGTGAATCTTGTCCAAGCATTTTATTTCACTTGCATCATAATTAGCAACTAGGCTTACTGCAGTAATACTTTGCTTGGCATCTGATCTGACTATAGGCCTATAAATCTTAATGCGTAATCTCTGACATGTCTTAAATGCAGGGCTAATCGGACGGCTAACCCTGGCAACCGACCTTGGCCCCCCATGGTGACTGAACGAGTTGGCCCTAGAGCTAGAGTGTGATCTCTGTCAGGCTAAAATGACTGTAGCAGCAGGCTCATACTGTGTGCCACAGGAGGGCCTCAGTTAAGGGTGACACGCTGTGCTCTAGACAGCAATATGAGACAGACTGCAACAATTATGTCTGTGACTTGCTGACCTGGAGGCTACACCTGACAAAGGTGTAGAAGGAGTCACATACATTTAATGTTTTTAAGCATTGATTTTTTTTACATGCCGTTTTGGTAACAGGGCTATTTAAACTCTGGGAAATACAAGTTTTGTGTAAGAGTTTGTCTGAGTTTTATTTTGTCCCAAATAAAATTTAAATAAACGGTATGTGTGTTCACCAGTAGGTGGCAGCAAATGGCTAATACAACCAATAACCAAATGTTATCAGCAAGGGATCTGAATATTTACACAATAACATAATGAAGTGGTTAGAAACATAGTTATATAACAATGTATCCATGTAAGGGGATGTACAGTTACATGGTTTCATATTCACTTTGCACCAGCTGTTATATCTCAACTACAATAGGATACAATATCTAAAATGCCGGTATATCCTTTATTTAATCAGGAAGTCAAATTGATACAAAGTACAAGTGATATATATAAATACATAAATAGCAGTATTACTTTTATTTAATTTAACCTTTATTTAACCAGGTAATCTCGTTGAGTTTAAATCTCTTTTTCAAGAGAGACCTGGCCAAGAAGTAATAACATCAAGGTTTCAAACAGTATACTGTACATACAGTAGGATAATTACAAGCCTCTTAGTCCACTGAATAGACTAAATAAATAGTGATCAAAGACAATGGCCAATTTTCATTAGCACCATATACTTTACAGTTGGAAATAGTCTTTTTCAGTTTGTTTCTGAAGTTCCAAGCATTAGATAGCAGTAGCAGACAGGACAAAACAGCAACATTAGAAATAACTCAATTACATGACATTACATAATACACTGCAACAAGGCACTAGTCACATTAGTTGTAGCAACTGCAGCTAACAGTGACCATTATTCCATGTGAAAAATGATTTAAAGAGATAAGGGGTGTGTGTTTGAGCTTGGCCTGCAGAGTGTTCCAGGACCTATGGCCATGGTAGAACAGGCTCTGTTCTGATAACAGGCACTTTAAACTGAAGCCATGTGTGCAACCTAGGAAATTACCATACATTTCCAGTTAAAATTAAAAATATATTGATATTTGCCTGCAATGATCTTACAGATTAAAATGTACCAGCATTATACTGTAGCCTGTCCTGAAGCTAGAAAAGACTTAGTCACGCTAGTGACATGCCTCGGGGCTGAGTGATAGTTTGAACAAGGTGGATGGTGAAGCAAACCTGTAAATAGCATCACCATAATCAATGTGTCAGAAATAGGCCAGCAACTAGTGTTTTCTCAAGGCCATGGGTTAACAAGACTTCAGACGTTATAAGATGGTTGACTCGCTCTCGCTTATGTTAAGCATCCCTGAGCAAAATACTGACCTTATCTGTTCTCAACTGTACTCATTGTAGTCACTTTGGATAAAGGTCTGCTAAATGAGCAAGATATGCCATTTACATTGCCATATTATATTGTAGGCCTAACTTCTAAATAGAGTGCTCCAACCAGGCATATGCAAAATACATCTACATATATTTTAAAATAAAATACCAAATACCCTAATTTTAAGTGTATAAAAAAAAAACTAGAAAATACAGCAGCCACGCAATGTATCAAAATAAAATACTGTCTTTTTGTATTTTAAAAATACAAAAAAATACTTTTCCAATGGAGAATGAAATCACTTCACAAACTATCGGCCTATTTGATCTAGCCTAACCGTTCACCTGTACACTGACTCAGTTATTTAAAGGTATAGTCAGTATTTCTGGATGATATTTGAGCTTGATCAAAACAAAAACAAAACAACAAAAAACAAAACTCCTTTCAATGCCATAGCATTCTCCCTCAGAAGCATCGCCTCACACATTGGAAACACATTTCAAAGGCTAGGATATTGTTGCTGTGTGTGGTCTGCACCACTTTGTTTGTGTTACTATTACAGAGCCAGAGCTGTAGAAAGACTGGATTATTTTATCATCACGCACATGGAATGGAAAGCTAAGATCTCAGCCAATCAGCCAAGGAAACAAAAAAGGAGTGCAGAGGGGCTTCCAAGCCAGAATCAGATTATCTTTTTGGTCTGTTGTCCTTTTTGTCCCACTGACTACCTTTAAGTTGACCATGTTTGAGAGCACACAGCAGCTTTTGTTTGCTTAACAAATCCGACATACAGTATGCAACAAGTTAAATATGCGGTAAGCTATTGTAATACACATTTCGTCAAAATTAGCAAATATATTTTTTAAGTTCGCCAATTGTCCATTTTATGTGCATGCTGAAAAGAAAAATGGTGTTTCCACATCCACCTGACTATTGCTTTCATCTATATTTTTGCTGAGATAGTCTGGAAATCGTGATCACATTAGTGGTCACAGACACCCAATGGTGGACCAATCAGCGACCAGTGGGGGTGGCTAAATGCAATGTTGATCCATTGAAGTCAAGCGTTTGAAATGTTTGATGAGATAGATGGAGTGACGCTTTTTGGTTAAAGGCTGTCCAATAGTTTCAAAATTAACCAAAGATATAGGCCCAGAAGGATGCACTGACTGCAAACATTCCAGAATGGAGCGTGTCCAGACCCTGTTCAAGTGAATTTTGTATCTAGTTACATCAGGCTACCAATCAGAGACTGCACCAAGTAAACGTCACACAAAGTATTTTATAGTATTTTTAAACTAGAAAATACACAACACTAAAGTATGTTGATACAAACGATAAAGCCATTTTCAAAAACCCTATCAAATACAAATGACAAAATACTATTTTGTATTTCAAATACATGTATCATAAATACTGCTAAATCCCTGGCTCCAACAATCAAGTAGCCTACATGGGCTTGTGCTCTGCAAGTCATCATCAGTCAGAAAAAGAAGTCAGACACGATTAGAATATATATTAACAGTAATTTGACCAGTAATTTGACCATTTAGGGCAGCCGTGTAGACTTGAGATCTAGTTCATCGACCATCTCACACACTGTGAATATTGATGAAAGGACACAAGACGAAGGGTTCCGCTGTCTGCCATTACAAGAAATCGGTCTTGCGCGGTAGGCTCCCGACTAAATTAACTCATATGCATTTTGAAAGGGAGCTTGTCAGATGCATTCCAATAAATCTTAATTTAGCTGTTGCATATCTCAGACCCCTCCTGTTTTGAGTTATGGTGGGATACTGTCAAAGCCTCTGTGTCTACTGAAAGAATCCTCCTTCTTTACACCACACTTATGCATTACAGTATATTAGA
Source organism: Amblyopsis hoosieri (assembly GCA_027564755.1). Taxonomy (NCBI): domain Eukaryota; kingdom Metazoa; phylum Chordata; class Actinopteri; order Percopsiformes; family Amblyopsidae; genus Amblyopsis; species Amblyopsis hoosieri. The sequence goes on from JAODUE010003244.1 coordinate 22,651, forward strand.
TAGAGTAGGCATATTTAGTAGGCTATTTTAAAATAGTTGGCTGCTGCCAGATCGAATCGACGACAGCTCAAAAGGTATGATAGGATTAGATTAAATATAATTTATCAATCCATCTGCAAGGAAATTATTTTTATATTCTGAATGGGCTGCGGCCTGCAGGGTCAGGTTTTATGTACAGTATTTCAATCAGCTGAGAGGATAAATCACAGTTAACCTCGTGAGTCGTGAGACCATCCTGATCTCGCAAGCTTCACGGTGATCTTAGATGCACTTAAAATTTAACTGCACCCCAGCGCTGATCCTGACTCCACCCACTACTACTTTGAAAAATGCGTCAAGGAGCTGAGTGAGGGGAGAGGCTGAGAGGGGAACCCACATTAGCGTTAATGTTAACATTTGAATTTGATGACGTATGAGCATACTAAGTGTACCGTTGAAAATCTACCCAAATAACTGTTTAGTAGCTTACTGCAACTCAATCTCTAAATAAAATAAAAAATAGGCTACCCCAATTATTTAGAAAGGTTATCTTTCCATCTAGGCTAATAGTTCTCTGCTCAGAATTTTGAATCTTCAGTGCAAAAGAGAATAGTTTACTGTAATAACAAATGTTACTGTATTGTTAGTGTTAATATTTACAATAACATTACAGTATTGCTGTAAATATTACAGTATGATTTTAAAATGCAGTATATAGTTTTTGCCGAAGGATAATGTTCCCACAATGCAGCATAATGCAGTATCACACTCTATTACACATTCACAGTTAATATACTGTGGGAAATATAGTAATTTACTGCCTAGATTACAGAACTATCTTACAGTGTATGTCTCGTTTGTGAGATAGGCATATGCTCATGAGACAATTGATCTCCAAGCTCCAGTTTGACTTCGTAGCGTGAAACATCTCGTAGTGTGTGACCCCCTGTCATCAATCAGTCATGTAGTGTGAATCACACAACGACATCAAGACACCCGATTACAAGAGAGACAGTCGTGTAGTGTGTGCTGCACAACCATCTACTATCATACCATATAATACCATCTTCAGCAACGTATAACAACTGTGTAACAACTGGATAGCAATTATGATATTGATCGGACATTACAGAAAGTTCCATAATGAAAGACGTCGTTTTATATTCCTACTGCAGGTTGGCCTACTGCATTTGGTGTCATCAGTATTAATGTTTTTCCTACGAGCATTTGCCACTATTTGCTATTTTTGTGCCTTTTATTTTTTGATGGATTAAATAAGAAGAAAATCTATAGGCATATTAGATGTGTGTAACACAAACCTGACCAACAGCAAGCAAAATTTGATATATTTTAAACCAGTTATTTTCTAAAAATAGCCCATATGCCTATGCTACATGACAAAAAGACGCTTTGGGGTCTAACACATTTTTTTCACCTGTAGTAAAATGTAAATAATTTCATAATATTTAGTTATGTTATCAATCTTGGTGAGTGAAATACACCTAATAAACATGTATTTACATTCTCCAAATTCATTTAGATAGTATTCTACCTGGGACAACTTCAATAATGTGCAGTTAAAGATGCATTTTATTAATGAGTTACAAGTTACGTGCTTCTTCGGGAAACAGGCGTATACTGTAAGTCTGTTGTAGCTAACAGACTTAAAGGACCACTATGAATTATTAAGGGGGCTGTATTAGAAGAAATTGAATATAGTAAACACAATAATTTATTGATTAGTGTTTAAATCACCTGTAACAAATAATCATTTTGTAATCTTAGAATTATCCATTAATATCTTCAAAATGAGGGACTCGGACACGTTGCGCCGCCATATTTTCTACAATAGTCCAGAACAGACAAACTAAACACTGTCTCTATCACAGAACCAAATGCATTTTTTCTTTGTCTGTGCTTCTCCGATGGAGTCAGGTAGCTGGCTCCTAGCCTGGCTCCGCCTGACTATTGCTCTCAGCTCAATTTCTTTTCGCTGAGAGTCTGTAAACCCTGTTCGTATTAGCATTCACACAGCCACCCCTGGATTGGTGAAATGACAAATGACAAGCGTGTTTAGAAATGCTGGTAGAGCTAGATGAGGCGATCAAAACAGTTGTAGCAACGCTGATTGGTTCATCCCTGTCCAATAGTTTCAAAATTAGCCAGAGGTCTACGCAAAGTAGGAGGAAACGACTGCAAACACTTCCAAATGGAGCGTGGCCAATCTGGTTACACCAGGATAGCTGGCTTCAGCACCAGCTGGAAAACTAAAAAGATAAGGAGGGCTCAGTTGTTGTTTGTTCTGATAATACATCTGATAATACATCCATGTTGCTAGCCTTCTACCTTCAAAAGAAGAAAAACCAGAGGAAACATTTAACTTAATTCAGTTGTCACAGAGATGGTGCAGAGGATTGGACTTTCAACCAGTCAGAATGTTGTAACGTTAGAGCTATCTTACGACATGGCAGGCGAAGTGGGCTGGTAGTCTGGTGCAGGCGACCACCTCCTGTCGCGCGCCGGCTTGGCGCAAGTGACAGTGGGCCTTTGCCCAGACTCTCTCGGAACGCCGGAACCAGCCCTCCACTGTAGGCGTGTCACAGGAAGCCGTCCCCGTCCAGGGGCACAATGGCAGTTGATATCCCAGTACAGCCTGGAACGGAGACAACCCCGTAGAGGAATGGCAGAGAGATTTCAGTGCATATTCGGCCCACGGGAGAAACGTTGCCCAGTCCCCCTGATTGTCCTGACAGAAGGAGCGCAGGAAGCTCCCAAGTTCCTGGTTAGTCCTCTCCGCCTGCCCATTGGACGCCGGGTCGCACCCGGATGTGAGGCTGACCGGGATCCCCAGACGCGCCATGAAGGCTCTCCAGACTCACGATGTGAACTTGGGACCGCGGTTGGAGACGATGTCCTCAGGCACTCCGTAGAGCCGGAAGACCTCCTGGAAGAGGACCTCTGCTGTCCGCATGGTGGTGGGAATGCCCGGCAGGAGAACGAAGCAGACCATCTTGGACCGATTTTGTCAAGTCGGTCAGGATGTCCACCTCAATGTGGGTCCAGGGCCGCTCTGGTGTCGGCAGGGGTCATGGTTTGCCGGCCCGCGACGACATAGACAGGGCACACACCACGCAGGAGCGGACGTAGTGGGCCACGGTCTTCTCCATGCCAGGCCACCAGTAACTTCTCCTGCAGGGCCGCCATTGTGCGCTGGATCCCAGGATGTCCCGTCGCTGGCGACCCGTGGGCCCACGTGACCAGTCGGTCTCGGACCGCCCGGGGCACATATGACTTCCCTGGGAAGCAAGCTGGTGGGACGGGGTCTGACCTCCCTACCCGCGCGATCTCAGCGTTGACGTCCCAGGCGATGTCCCAGGCACATTCCTCTCCGCAGTCGACAGCTTCTTGGAGAAGTAGGCGCAGAGATGGAGCTTGAGCGGCGTCCCCTGGCGCTGGGAGAGCAACCACGGGAGGCTGAGGATGAGCTGGTGGGTCGATGTGTCCATCACCATCAGCTCCGTCGTCTCCCTATGGCAGCCCAGAAGTGTCAACAGGAACGGGCCGGCCACCAGACCCCGTGACACGAAACTCCCGGTGGCGCCGGAGTCGATCAGGGCCTTGAGGTACTTGAACTCCTTCACTTGGGGTAGGCAGCCCTGGCGGAGACCAACCCTCACCAGTCTCTTGTGGGTCTTTGATGATGTATGTGCTTGTTCCTTGTATTTGGGACCTTGTTTGGCCAAGTTCAGAAAGAAATCGCAGGAACTAGAAAAGCTTTTACGTTTTTTTCCATCTGTCAATTTCTGCACAACTGGAAGTCATGCTATGAAGCATTTTTCTTTTTCCTCACACAAAAACACAAAAAAACAAAAAGGAAACACAGTATGTTTCAAGACAGTGACATTTATTTATGCTTCTTGATCATTTTTCAGGACCTTTTTGGTCTGGATCAACAAACAACTGTGTTGAGGGCTCTGTCTCAAAATCCAATTGTAAGTAAGGAGTTTCCTTAAAAGCCACTGTTTCCAACAATATGTAGATACTTTGAAAGATGTTTTAAATACTTGTTATTTACTTTTTTATTAAACCTTTATCTTACCAGGGGAAAAAAATGTACTCTCTGAGATAAAAAGCTTTTTTACAGGAGTGTCCTGATAAAGATGGGCATCAAACAACAAAGATAATCACAACACTTACTGAAATCAAAATTCAACATCTGTACCATTCAATGTTACTGAATAACCATAAAATATTATTACAATTAAAAAGTACACAATTTTTAAAACATTTACAAACGGATAGGTTTGAATGTGCTGCTCCATATACCGTACAACCAATTGTTTTCCCACACATATCTTTACATGTAAATATGTATCTAGCAGCAGAACACCTGTAATAATGTCAGCTTTCATACTTATAAACTTCCATTACATAACATTCATGCATTACTACATTGTTTGCACACTATGACCACAGATTTAGCTAATTTTGATCCTATAAAGACCGACATTTGCAGACGCAATACACAGCACACCCAAACAAAGACACTAAGACCACAGATTTGTGTTTTGTATCCTGGAGCAGGCCAGTGGGAGCTGATTATTCATACATGAGTCTATAGACAGAAGTTCTGATTTACAGCCTTGCTGGCAGACTATCAGAGCTGATGAACGAATCAGATTCCCACAGGTTATAGTGGGTTACAAGCGTTTAGTGTTTAGTGCACCTTTATACCCACAGCCTGTATATATATATGCTAATGCGGTTGTGCTATTTAACAGCAGAGAGAGGGAGGTTATATAATGACTTTCCATATTTTTTTACTTATTCATCTTTCTTTCTTTTTCTTTCCCAATATCCACCTGCTAAGA
>JAODUE010003245.1:0-5000 GCA_027564755.1 Amblyopsis hoosieri
AAGAAAACTGTGCTTTTCTTTCAAAAATTAGGAAATTTCTAAGTGACCCCAAACTTTTGAACGGTAGTGTATATTTCAGTCTGGACCACTATAGCATATATATATAGCAACACCGTGACATTGAAGACGTCAGACCCAGCAGGAAAGGAGGAGGTGGGGTACAATCTAAGGCCGTTTAAATCAGGCGCCCTGAATTAGATTGCCAATAGTGTGCTTAGTCGTGATGAACTGAGCAGTCTGGTCATTGGGATCAGCTGACGATTGGTATTATGCACAGGCTTGACTTGAACCCAGCTTGACTTGCCTGAACTGATCAATTCATTCAGAATCTATTTGAGTTGAGGAACTGGCCGTAATTGCTTGATGTATTTCAATACTGTACATTAATTCACAATCAATTGAGGTGCATCTTGAGCTGACTCTCTGTTTTCACCTCACATATTCACACACTTGAGCCGAAGTGGAGCTATTAAATAAAGGCCCAGAGATATGACATGTGTCATGCGAATAGACTGACGTTTACGTTAACATTACTATTAAAAATGCTGTGCTGACCTGTGTCACTCATAGATAAGTTAATATTAAACACACCATGACACGGTCAACATTATAACCATTTGGCCAAAGGCTGATGCTAATATAGACAGAAGAGCATATGTACTGGGTTGTGTTTACATATGTGAACCTCAAAGTGGTCCTATTCTGCCTGAGGGTGATTCATTTCAGCCCTTCCCAAGATGTTTGTAAAATGTATGAACTGCAGCAGCAGGAGCTTATGAATGCGCAGAGATGTGTAAAGACAGTACTTAAAGGTCAAATCTGGTGTAATTTTCTTGTTTTCTTATTGGCAATGTAAGCTTGAAAATATCAAAGCCAACAATTGCGTCCTTCTGACTGAAGTATGGTTGATTTAGATATATTCTATAATATTAATAGCTGACAATAGCACGAAAGGTCCATTGTTGTCCATACGGCTATTATTACAGAGAGCACACACAGTGCTGCTTTGGTCAGCAGAACTCATTATTACGTAGAACCTGTGTCCACATGTCGTCTTTCCTTGTTTTGCTCTTGTTGACATAACAAGAAGCAATCAGATTTTATTTTCCTTTGGAAAATAGAAAGGACAATTTGTTATTGCGATACGAGTAAGCGCTTACAAACGAAGGTCAAAGTGTGTCGTGCATATGCACGTTTTCACACGAGCGCAAAAAGGAGGTCTGTGTGAGAAACCACAATGAAAGTGTCCATAGCAAGTCGGTCAGTCACTGCGGTGTAATCGCTCCACACCAGACACACACACACACACATCACATGCCAAGAGTGCTCCTTCACCTTCACCCCCTCAGACTGTGCGTTGAGGCCCGGGGCGCTGAGGCCGTGGGTGTTGAGTCCTGGCATGGGCGCAGTTTGTGGGCCGGGTGCAGGAGTGGTGAGGACATGGGTGTTCCCAGAACCCTGCATGCTGCCTGTGGACCGGATACTACCCAAGCTACCCACGCTGCCACTGCGCTCTCCACCTGAAAGATGGAACCAAGTGAGGTCTTCTTCTATGAAACTAACACCAGCCTGTCTCTCTCTCCACCTGAGAGACAGAACCAAGTGAGGTCTTCTTCTATGAAACTAACATCAGAACAATATACTGTACATGTGTGCATATATTTCTTATTTTTTATTTGCTATATATAAATAATGTGATACAGTATATCTATTATATTTAATTTATATATCATGATTAATATGCTAAATATAGCATGTCTTCACACACCCACATTCTTGAATAACAATAAGCTGGTGGATGACTGGCTTTCACACATACAGTACACTCTTTAGTACCTATGCTTTCGGTGCCAATATCTGTTGCATCAAAACGTGTTCCAGTCCCACATTGGTTTTGTTCCATTATGGAAGTGCTTGTTTGCTGTGTGTTCAGTATTTCAATGCATTTCATACATCTGCATCTGTGAACTCCCTTGTCTTATGATGGATGGAGTGATACAGTGACACCTTGCCAGTTATCGGTACCTGGGCTTCTACAATGGTACTGTGTGCACCTGTTTACCTCCAAGAGGTTTGCGCAGAACCCATATGTCCTCACTGGCACCGCTCTGCTGTCCAAGTGTGGGAGAGCCTTGGGGGCTTGGCTCTGAAGCCCGGGAGCCTGACAGACAAGCATATGCACACGCACACGCACACGCACACATAAATAAACAACACACAGTACAACATAATTATCAGGTGACTGTGTGTCTCTCTGTTGTTAAAACCACTACTACATACAGTACAGTGCATATCTTACCACTAGGAATGCCAGTACATGCCAAGCAACATTTAAAAAAAAATGCAATACTGTATATGAATATGTGCATTTACAGTGTATATTCATGTATGCCATGGTTGCTAACACTGAGGATTCTTCATGGCATGTCTAGTGTTAATCAACTCCTACATGGGGAAGTAAAGAAATGTGCTAATTCTATTGATTGTGCTATTTCTATTAATAGCATGTCATGTCCCTGTATTAAAACACTCGCACAGCAACACACACCCTCAAACCAACACACACTGTACAGTGTTACAAACCTTTATGTATCACCTTTCATTCCCATGGATAATAATGCTTATACATTAAGCCAACACTTAATTCTCTACAGTGAACGGCGAACATGTCGTCCCCCACGACTACTGGGCAATTTCCGATTTCATTTTACTCATCGTATACATCGCGTACGCACGGGACACATGCTGTGCCCTTAGTGGTGTCTGCAATATGGCCTGTGACCACACCCCTCCCCCACCGCCCCCCAAATCAATCTCATCGTGGGGGACAGTAATGAAACGTATGATACTTAACGCTAATGTAAAGTGATGCTACAGTATGTACCTGTCTGACTCTGCCGCTCCTGAGAAGTGGAGAGAGGAGGAGGGGGGGGAGGAGGTGGAGGCGGGGGAGGAGGAGGCGTGGCCAGAGAAGGAGGGGACAGCGGGATGGGAACATACCCGAAGGAGGAGAAGAGCGGAAGGGACGGTGCTTTAGGGTAAGGTGGCGGAGGAGGCAGGTGGAGGGGGATGACTTGGGAGGGGGGGCATGAGTGTCCGTTGACCGAGGTGATAGGACAGGGGTTGGGCCTGCGGAGCAGGAGGGTGTGGCACTGCTGGGAGGGGGCGTGGCCTGGGCGCAGGCCAGGAGGAGGGAGGTGCAACAACAACAACAACAACAACAACAACAACAACAACAACTAATCAGTCAATGAATTGAAACAAAACAAATCTAAGAGTCAGAAAAAGTGCAAAATAATACCGACCAAACCCAAGACATGTAACACATTTATATATCCGCAGGGGAATATATCTATACAAATCAAATCAAAACATAATATTGCTGTATCAATAACAAAGAGTTAAATAGAACCAGGCTCTAAAAGAGCATGCAGATGGGTTGGAAAACAAGTAGGAGGAGAAGAGAGCGAGGCCAGGGGGGACACAGAGGGCTGCTTGGCCATGATAGACAGGTCAGGGAGACATATGTGCCACCTGGAGAAGACACTGTGGTGGCTGGCTAGTACTGGTCATCATCAGCTAAAGAGGAGGAGGATTACTAGCGCGCATGTGCACACACACACATACACACACACACACACGCACATATACGCACACACACACGCACATATACGCACACACACACGCACGCGCACACACACGCGCACACACACGCACGCAGCCACGCACACACACACACACACACACACACGCGCGCACACACACGCGCACACACGCGCACACACACGCGCACACACGAACGCACGCACACGCACACACACACGCACACACGCGCACACACACACGCACACACACACGCGCACACACACACGCACACACACACACACACACAAAGAGCTTTGATATGCGCAGTTACCTGCCCTCTTGATGACTTCCACCATGTTTGAGGGAAAGTAACCCACGCGGTCATTTCCTGTCCTGTTGTCATGGATACAGCCCTTCCATCGCCCATCTGAATGCTGTTCCAAAACCTGTTGACACATCATTTCAACTTTTTAAAACATTTTATGAAACTGTATTATAGAGAAATATAAAGCTCTTTAAGTAATAATCCCTCAAACATGTTTGGGCACGCCTTGATATTGAGTACTTGTACATACTGTAATAATGTCTCCAGCTTTTACGTTGAGACTGGTGAGGTCATAATTGTTGCAGTAATCCTTCAGTGCTCGTACCTGCATGGCCGCCGATGCATCTGCAAGACAGAATGATGACATGGCCATCTATGGACATAGCAGAGTAATGCAGAGAACCTTTGACTATACAACCGCCACCAAAGAAGAAGCTTTCACCTTCATGTGTCTGCTTATTTGTCTGTGCAGAATATTCCTAAAAACTAGAGATGAATGGTCGTGATATCTGGTGGAAGCGCCAGGCACTGGCCAAGCATCTTGGCGGTGATTTTGGATTCCGTGTCATAGAAAATGATCATTTTGTGTTTTATGAAGGGAATTAGTGGGCTCAAAATTACTTTTTGGGAAGAAATGTCCCAAAGTGTGAAAGATACATTTACAGTACATTGAAAAGTGATTTCTGGTCAAAAGTGCGGCTGAGATCTACAGAGTGCACTGGAACTGATATTTTAAATATTAAAGGTCCAATAAGCTCCCCCAAAACAGTGGTTCTGTAGCTGTGCTAATGCAAACCTTATTGGTCAACATGGCATCCTGTACTACCTGCGACCCACGCTAGTCTCTTTCACATGATTCTACATAATGTAAGAGGATATATTTATCATTATATAGAACATATCGTTTTACTTTACTGTGAACCTTTAAAGGTGCAGTAAGCAACGCTGGAGAACACACATAGCTAAGGCTGGGGTAGTGTTGAGTGATCTGGTCTGCACCAGTTTGTGTTTTCATTTACAGAGTGTGTAGGAACACCAGCTTTTGTTTTCACACAGAATGAGCATCTAGCCGCTAGTAGACCGTGAGTAG
>JAODUE010003245.1:7500-11278 GCA_027564755.1 Amblyopsis hoosieri
ATGTAAATACAAATTAAGCAAGAACAAAAACACAGACTCTGTGTTTACGTGACACAGCCGGGCATGCAGTGCACACACTTGGACTGAATGGCCTTCCATTTTGGAGTTTGGCAGGTCAAATTGTGAAACCAAGCATGGCGATATAAATGTGAATTGTTTACAGGGGGGGACTCAACCGAATCTCTCAGAACAATAGACAGTGCATCAAAACAACAGGCAATAACATATTTGTTGGAGAATGTATTGATTTCCAGTCTTTTACCAGTACAGCTTATATATCCTTATAACACTTTTGTCATCCCCGGCTTCGCCATCAGCCGGCAGCAACAGACATTAGCCCTAATTATTGTGATACAACTCACCTGGTGCTGTTTAGTAACCCCTATTTATACTCCTGTGTTTATTCCCTTGTTGTCTTGAATTGAACTTACCTGCCGGAGGATAGACCCCTTTGTCCTGATATAGGTTTCATGTTTAAGTCTAGACACGTGAGTGTGTTGTTAGCAGTTTAAGTTTTGCATTAAATTATCATTCTTTTGAACTCGTCCAGCGAGTGTGTTTCTACATCGATGTGACAACTTTACTGTATATTAGATACGTATGTGACCGAATGACCTATGCTCTCCTCACGTGAGAACTTCCAAGAATGACCATCTGTCTTTACCTTTGATATTTCCCTCTTTGTCTTAACTTGTAACCCCCTCTGGCGTGTGTCTATTACCGTAGCTCATATCCCCTCGTATCTTGATTGAGTACCACTGTAAACAGACCCTTTGTTGTCATTGTAAATTCAGTGTTGTTCCAAAGACACCCTTCCCCCTTCCGTCACAGTATACAATCTGTTGCTTCCTCATCTTAGGCAGAAGCATTTCTACATCGCATGCTGTACGTGTCTTCTCTATGGCCATGTTTACATTAAATATATTCATTAAGACAACAACGACCCATAGCTGAATTATTGTTTATAACAATATTGACTCTATGCCACAGTACATTGTAACACAAATGTAACACAGTAAACCATTTGATACATAAACCATCACTACGGTTGTTAATTTACAGGGTTATAATGAGCATTAACTGGAAAGGGTAGGAAGAACAACTATATTCTGTAATCCAGCACCTGTTTTTCCTGAATATATATTCACTTCACTTAATATCCACCACTACCAAAGACTATGATGGCAAACTCCTGACCAGTAGTGTAATAGTGTAAAATAGATCTGTAGATAAATTGAAACAGCATTTGCACATTACATACTCTGTAATTACAGTTATGCGTTTTTATATATTTACATAGACGTACCTAGTTTCTGAAGGGGGCAAGGCCTTTGGTTGCGCTAACGCAGATGTAGTGACAACTTTGTTAGGCAAAAGAAATCTGCAGTTCTTTGAATGGCGATTTGAGGAGTACTCCATAAGCGAGTCAATCCCCATAGACCCCATAGAAAAATGTCCAACTATAACAGTAATCAACATTTTGGTCACTACAGCAAGTTTGTCCATTAGTGACTATTCAGAGGGTGCATATCTATGTAACTTATCAGTTGAAATATATTGCCATACAAGTATCCAATTATTATGGTTAGCACTGCCAAGATGACGACAGACATCAACCTTGTCCAGCACACTTTACACCCGTTCTTCAGAAAACATCACATATGGTTTTGTATATTAATTAGGTGTAAAATGCAGCCAACAATCTTAGTGTGTCTGCCTGGGCAGTTCCCCTATACTGTACAGTAGGTGCAGCACACATATCCAAAATCACACGTTATATAATGGCCTATTTCAAGAATAATTGACTTAGTACTTTTAATCACAAAACATAATATATTCATGTGTATCATTGTCTTTGAAAATAAAATATTCAATGTGCGTTAGAGGTGCCATATGTGCACCTCCCAAACAAGGACATCAGATTCCTCATGGGAGAAGCTTTCATCTAGGGTCTGAACTTTTGCCTTCTATTAGAAATTGTCAGTTCGAGAATAGCTTATTTGACTGGCTGTAATTGAAGCCCCCACCTATCCTACTGATCATTTATTCATTAGAATCAATCCCTTTTACAACTGTGCTTTTACAAATGGCCACACCTTAGATCGACTTGCACCGCAAACTTGCTCTGTGTGTCTCCGATGAGCTATGGCTCATCATAATGTAGCAGCATTAAACAACAGAAATAAGCTTTGTTATCATGTATAATTCACAACGTCTTCATATTCATTTAGATTAAACATAGTGGAGAATGTCTATGGCATCTTTGCTAAATATGGCCATGACAGCAACGCAAAGATACTATAACTTTAACTATTATTTATTTTCACTATACTCCGCTATTAGAAGTGCTTGTTGCTGACAGATGGAAAGCTATACAACAGAAATTCATGTACAGTATGTATCCAACTTCCTCAAATCTCACCATGATTCTAAAACCGTCTCTATGACAACAGATCCAGATGGCTTCAAACCAAGCAGATGCCAGCCAGTGGACTTCTTTTCTGTTCTCTTGTCCTGTCTGTTATGCCCCATCAGGCTTTAATATACTATGTGCATCATAGCATAACAGCATGTCATTTAGCAGTGATTTAAATACTACGCTGTGTTGTTCTGTGCACAAGCAACGATAGACCGCCACAAGCTTTATAAACTATACTGTAGATTATAACATTGATGTTGATATGACTGCTGTCGTACATATGTCGGCAGTGTGTGTGTGTGTGTGTGTGTGTGTGTGTGTGTGTGTGTGTGTGTGTGTGTGTTTTACCTTTAAGATCTTTAATATCCACCACTGCCTGGGCCTCCAGCAACAGGGAGATTAGCTCTTTGTTGCCACTGAGAGCAGCATGATGCAGCGGTGACAGCCTTTAGACACACACAGGTTATAAATAGTGTATAAACACGTTTGCATACACACAGTGTGCTACACGCCCTCCACTGTAGCGCTATGCTCCGCCCCTCCATGAGGGGAGGGGAGGGGGCAAGGGTGGGAGCAAATGACCTACTTCCATTAATGAGCGATCTCTCTACCCTCGAGTGGTGTGTGTGTGTGTGTGTGTGTGTGTGTGTGTGTGTGTGTGGGGATGTGTGTGCGTTTGTGTGTGCGTGTGCATCGTGGTGTGTATCCAATGGATTCCCGGTGGATATGAGGGCTGACCCCACTGGAGTCGACTCAACGGATCATCAGTCATTAGACAAGGAGTTGACTTCAATTATCTGTTTTATTATCCAATCAACTGAAAACAGAAACGTTATTGTGACGTGATGGAGCCAAGTGACACGGAAGCACAACTCAGGCGTTTAAACAAATAAAATAATAATAAAATAACCAGCATGAGACAGGTTTACGTTAGTCTTACTTCATGGCACAAACGTGTATTAGTATGAGAAATCAGGGAATTGTTTGCTTCTGTTTACACAAGTATTAGCATGACATTTGTTTGGTAATTCCTGGGATAACAGCCTGGAGGGTAAAGGTGCATCCTTTTAATTCCCCCTGCCCCTCCCCAGGGGAAGGGGGAATTCCCATCCCCATGGATGGGAATTCTGTGTTGTGCTCCACAAGGACACATCAGGCAGGTCAGATGCTTGTCCTTACAGGGGCTTACACCCCTGTGAGGACCCCAATCGCCTGGCTCATTTTGTGTGACAGACACTAACAGAATTATAGTCTACACTAATGTAACTTAAATTAATGGCTCTGTGGGAAACTGACCGTTTTTACACTAATAATTAATGATGTTTTATTCTATTAACTATATTATATTAGGTTTCTCAA
>JAODUE010003246.1:0-11277 GCA_027564755.1 Amblyopsis hoosieri
CCAGGTATTTATGTGCTCTATACAGTGACACAGAGAGTCTATTGAGCTGTTGTCAAACGGTTCGAGAGCTATGTATATTTGGGTATCATCAGCATAGCTGTGATGGTTAATATTATTATTCTGTACAATTTGGGCCAGAGGTAGCATATAAAGATTGAACTGAAGCGGCCCCAGAACTGATCCCTGTGGAACTCCGCATGTCATAGCCACCTTATCAGATTCATGATTACCAATGGTAACAAAGTAACTTCGGCCATCAAGATCTGTTCGTTTCAAGGACTGTCGCAGAGAAGCCTATGGGCACAGGATGGTCTAGTGGTCTGGGTGTTGGGCTTCTAGCCGCAAGGTCGTGGGTTCGAACCCCGGTGTTGACCTACCTGTAAGCATCCTTCAGCAACATGCTTAACCCCTAACTGCTCCCGGTGGTTGGTCTCACCTTGCATGGCAGCGATCACGATCGGTGTATGAATGTGTGTGTGACTGGGTGAATGTCAGGCAAAATACTGTAAAGCGCTATATAAATGCGCCCATTTACCATTTAGCCTACCCAATTTTCCAGCCTATCTATAAGTATTCTATGATCTACAGTGTCAAATTCTGCACTGAGATCTAATAGCACCAGAACTGTTATTTTATCAGAATCAGTATTCAGCCGTATATCATTTAAAACTTTAATCAGGGCCATTTCAGTACTGTGGTGAGATCGGAAACCTGACTGAAATTTGTCTAAGAGACCACTTGAAGTCACAAAATTGCTGAGTTGATTGTAGACAACCTTCTCAATAGTCTTGGCTATAAAAGGTAGAAAGGAAGGGAAGATGCCAGATTGCAGAGAGCTATTAACTATTTTCTGTAGGTCCATTAATATATAGTTAATATGGAGTTAAGAATTGTTTAAAAAAAGTCTGATGGCATTGTGTCAAGACAGCAAGTAGATTCTTTAAGATGTAGAATTGTTTCTTCTAGGGATTTTTGATAAATTGTATTAAAATGCGACATAATAACCAAGTTATGTCTTGGTGATCGTGGGGACAGTACAGAAACCTTGTTAGACTGTGTAGTTCTAATGGACTGTTTAATACTATTATTTTTTCACTAAAGACACGCAAATTCATTACATTTCTCAGTGGACATGAATTCAGATGCTATCTGCTTTACTGGGTTTGTAAGCTTGTCAACCATGACAAATAAGGTGTGGGTATTGTTAATTTTCTTATTGATCATTCCCGATAAATGTTGCTGTCTGGCCCTGCTTAGCTCATTGTTGAAGGCTTTGTTTATAGATGTCATAATGAATATGAAGTCTACTCCACTTATGTTCCGCTTTCCTACATTCTCTTTTCAGGGCACTTACCATGGTATTTCTCCATGGTGTTTTCTGTTTGCTCATGGTTGTATTTGCCTTTTATCGGTGCCACCCTATCCATGACATTCAACATTTTGGCATTAAAATTATGCAGGAGTACATCAACTGACTCAACTGAATAAGCACTTATTGTTGGAAGGATAGCTATGGCTTCCATAAACTGTGCATTGGTGCTGTTGTTAATGTACCTTTTCTTAACTGGAACAGAGTTTACTGGAACAATCGGGGTGATTAGTGATTAAAAAAAGACACAGAAATGGTCAGACAATGCCAAATCTTTAACCATGACAAAGGAAATATCGAGGCCTTTAGAGATAACCAGATCTAGAGTGTGGCCTTGAGTGTGTGTCCGTTCTTTCACATGTTGAGTGAGATCAAAAGTGTCAAGTGGCAAAAAGCTCTTTGGCATTATTGTCAGTATTATTATCTATGTGGATGTTAAAATCCCCTGTAATAATTAGCAAGTTATAATCAACTGATATAACAGAAATTAGTTCAGCAAAATCATAAATAAAATTAGCAGAATATCGTGGAGGTCTGTAAATGGTTAAAAATAAAATGTTGGGGGTACCCTTTAATATAAAACAGAGGTATTCAAAATAAATACAATTACCTAGTCTATTTTCTTTACACTGGAATATATATTTGAATAGGGCAGCCACTCCTCCTACTTTCCTACAATTTCGACACATATTCATATAGACACATTTTTTAGCTGCTAAGAATAGTAGCACTGCAATCATCTGTTAACCACGTTTCATTGAGAAAAATTAAGTCTAGGTTGTAGGAAATTGTCATTTACCAAGAGAGATTTGTTGGCGAGAGATCTAATAAGTAAAGCCAACTTAATAGCTATAATAGGAATTACTGGACCAGTGGGTTGACGTGTTGCCGTTAACAGATTAGACAAGTTTACTTTATGAGTTACATACTCACAAAACCTTCTATTTCTATTCAACACAGAAATGCTGGGCCCCAGCTAGTGGTCAAAATATTTGGCTTTGCTTTTATCATAGTAGCAGGGACCCGAAGCACATCACCGAGTACATTCTGTGCTCTGTGGAAATAACGATTGTTGACGATGTTGCAGTTGTCTAAGCAACCGTTTTACACGGGGGGAGGAGTGGGACATAAGGAATGTGGTGGAAGGGGGAAGGGGGTCGGGTGAGTGCAGTAGAGGGGGGGAGGGGGAGGGTGATGAGGAGGAGGGACGGAGTTGTTGTGCCCTTATTTTGGACAAGGATAGCTTCTGAAAGCATTGAGTGTTTTCAGATGGAGCATCAAGAGAGGAGGGGTGCTGCCTATGGGTGCTGTCCTCCCTGCTTATCTTGTTTGGAAATCCAAGTTCCCGAGTTCCAAGAGCGTGACGTAGGTTAGCACCAAGTAGCCGGCATCCCAAGATGTTCGGATGCACCCCATCAGGTCTGAAGCGGCCTTTACAGTTCCAAAAATGATTGAAATTGTCAATAAACCTTATCCTGTGGTTATGGCATGCGGATGTCAGCCACGTATTCAGTCCAAGGAGTCTGCTAAAAGATTCCTTTCCTCAGAGTTGGTAATGGGCCAGAGACGGTGACTTGATGTTGAGTTTTTTTAGTATCTCCAATAGCATAGAAAAATCTTTTTTTAGGAGCCATTATAAAATATTCACATGTACTTAAATGAGGCTCTAACTGTTTATGTAGCTTAGCTAGGCCTACATTACCAGTTATTAAATGCTGAGTATATCAAGCTCGTAACGTTGTATGCTGAGACTGCCATCAAAGATAAAGTACTGGGGGGTTATCTACACTATGTGCCATGGGGTTGGCTGCTGTAATATTGTCTGTATGCATGCATGGTCTAATGTCCGGTGCTCATTTAAATCTGAAGTCTGTGGCTTTGTGTGGCCCGCTCGGGGCTCCGAGGAAGTACCACCGGGACCTCCGTGACTCGGAGCCCGCACGAGAGTGCTCCTAGGGCGGGTAAACATTCACAGAGATCCCGGTCGGCACTCCGGAGGTAGCGGCAAGCGCGAGTCGAAAAAGCTTTGGTTAAAATTCATTGTAGTAAATTACAGCATACACACGAATGTTTGCAACGCAAATATGCAACGTAGCCCTACATATTTTATTCACTTCAAGGCTGATTTTGTTTCACTTTTGCCAGGCGATTAAATATGTTTAACAGACCATTGATGTCACATGACAAAAGCGGAACTACGGAACTGTTTACTTTTTACTCAGCCGGTAAAATATTTATAAGATGGAAACTATGGCTGGAAAGTTCGAAGGTACCATTTGCATATCTTATGGTACTGTTTTTTGTGAATGTATTACTCCCTGATAATTGTATCTTACTTGCTGTTTTTCTTTTCAATGAGTTGAGGCGGAGCTGCAGCTACACTTCTACGGTACCGTACGCATCCCGGTTGGATTTCCGGTACCTACGGTACTGTACAAAAACGAGTACCATCATGTTTTCAGAAGTTTGGCATTGACTTGGTACCGAAGTATCGCACAGTAGTACATATAAACACGTATTCACACACAAACACACATTGCTTCCTTTCTTCACTGGTGATGTGCAAGTCTGTTCTTGTCTGCTCTGTCAGAAGACAACACAGCAGGAAGGAGCACTGACCACTCAGTTTCTCAATTACTGTGTATTTGCTCTGTGTGTGTGTGTTATCAAGCTTGCGTCTGTCATTCATTTCTAATAATTATTAATTATTGTTGTTAGTATCATCAGTAATACTGTAGTATTTATTTTCTATATTTAAAGGAATATAAAGCTTTAGTACAACCCCTGACTTGCTTTCTGACCAATGGTCACACAAGGTCAGGACAGAATATTTTGTTTGTTGGCTGTAATATGCGCTGGATTCTAATACATTTGAATACATCTGCTTTCTCTAACCTTTATGGGTTAGCTTGTGTCAGTCTGAGTGGATCTGTGTGTGATCTTGAGTGGAGAAAAAATTGAAACTAGTCTGAGGTTAAAACTAGTACAATTTAATCCTGTGTGGATGACATCCATTTAATTCCATTACTATGTGAAATTTATAGTCATAAAGAAATAAAGCATATTACTAACATTTTACTTACATGTTACTAGAGTTGACCTTCTACTCAGGGTGGCGAGAAAAATCGATTCTTAGATGCATCGCGATGCGGACATGCATGATTCTGAATCGATTCACCAACGTCAAGCATCGATTTTATTAAATTATTTTTTTGCTAACGTAATGTTGACGGAACGCAAAAGACGGACCTCGTAAGTGTGCAACTGCAGTCTTTTGGCATGCACTTAACATTAGACACGAGATGGCTCAGCGGGAGATTCAACCAGCACCCTCGGGATTAAAAGCAAGTGTATGGAAGCACTTTGGATTCTATGAAGACGAAGGGAAACGTGAGTTGGACAAGAGCCACACTGTATGCAAGTTGTGTCAAACTAAAATAAAATATTTTGAAAACATGGGAAACCATATCACACGTTTCCACCCGGAGGAAGAAAATAAACTGCCGGTTGTAGCTGCGAACCAGATGACAATCGAGCAAGCGATGTCAAAGCTTCCACCCAGCTCAGAAAAGCAATATTTATTGCCAAGGATTTGCGTCCTTACTCGGTTGTTGAAAACCAGGGCTTTCGTGGTATGTTGCGCACGTTGGAGCTGAGATAAAACATCCCATCTCGTAAATAACTTCACTGACACAGCGATCCCCGCTATAAAGCAATAAAAGAAAGAAAGCAGCAAGGATAGCTCTAACCGGTAATGCGTGGACATCCATTGCCACAGAATCATATGTGACGGTAACTGCACATTTTATCACGGATGAGTGGCAGCTAGTGTCTCCAAACAAGAGCAGCTTTTGAGAGCCACATGGGTGCAAATATGTCAGAACTGTTAAAGAATTTAGCAGAGGAATGGCAGATCACTACGAAATATTTAGTTTTAGTAACTGATAACGCATCAAACATAATTGTCGCTGCAGAACTGGGCAAATTCCTGAATGTGAAATGCTATGCACACACGCTAAACTTGGCCTCTCAGCGAGCGCTGACGTTGCCCACTGTGTCAAGGCTACTAGGGGAGGGTGAAACGTATTACTACGTTTTTTTCACGGCAGCACCACTGCAAGAAGAGAAGCAGGTGCTACTTGGTCTGCCAAAACACAAGCTGAAAACAGACATGAGCACCAGGTGGAACAGTGTATACGAGATGGTTGACAGTTTTCTGGAGCATCAGCCTGCAGTCTGCGCTGCCTTACCGTTTCCTCATGTAAGGAAAAGAGAGTCTGACATCTGTACTCTCTGTGAAGCAGACATCTCAAATGCAGAGGATTTGATCAAGGCTCTGAAGCCAATGAAAGATGCAACTACTCTCATGTAAGTTGCAAGCTCAGCTCATCCACAACACTAAGGACCGTATTGGAGAGTAATTTGTCCAGGAGGTAAAGCAGGCATGGGGATCTCAGCAAGAGATACTCTAGCGAGAAAGAGAGAAGCACTCTTTTCACAGCCTCTACTCTGGACCCGCGATCTAAGGGCCTGCATTTTCTTTTTGAGGAGGAGAGAGTGGAGACGTATGGAAGAGTGCTTGCTAAGGCTGCATCAATATAGGTAATTCGGCCATTTACTTAATTTTAAAATGTCAGTCTGGGCATAAGACATTTTATTTTTTAACTTATCCAATTGACCAAATAGCAAATATTCCATAATACAATGTTTTTTTTATATTGAATAGAACAGGATAATGTGTATTAATTGTATTAAAATGTTTTGATTGATCAGAAAATTTAACGCTTTATTGTTTATCTGTTCTTCTCATTGTGTTTAACTACAGCAAGAGGTGAGGGTAAACCCAGACCCAGAATACCCCGACCACTGAGGAGGAGCAACACCAAAGCACTGCTTCCTAAAGAAGGTTGTCATCGTCTCTGCTAGAGAACCTGTTACCTTTACTGGTAGAGTCCAGCAGCAGCCCATGTCCGCCTATGCCAGAGCTGCGGAGGAAGTGACCAAGTACCGTAGTGCTCCATCACTCCCTCTATCTGAGGAACCTTTCAGATGGTGGAATAAGAATCATGAGATGTTTCCTCTGATTTCCAAGTTGGTCAAGACATACTTATGTATTCCTGGCACCAGTGTCTCTGCAGAAAGAGTTTTTTCTACAGCAGGAGATATAGTCACTGCACAGCAGAGCACACTTGCATCTGAACATGTTGACCAGCTCCTGTTTTTACACAAGAACTTGCACATCACTAGCTAAACACATTTGCACCGTCACGCATTGTCAATTATTTCATATTAATATATGCCATCAATATGCAGACCTGGAAGTAAACCCAGAGTCTTACTAAGTTCTACAGAGTTCACTGTACTGCCCTCCACAGTGTCAGCCATTTATAAAAAGGTAGTCAACATTTTGACTCCCCTCTGCTTTTTATTGTCGTATAGAGCAAAATGTTTTTGTTTTTTTAGCTGAGCAACTCTTATGTTCAGGATTTAGTTTAAAGTCAGAAACTTTAGACTGTATAAGTGCAGTTTATATTATTTCTTTAATTTAAGTTATGCCACAAGCATACGTTTTGTATGAGAGCTGCTAGTACAGAAAGCTTTGTATGATTTCTGGCTACATTTTTTTGTCTGATTTGACTTGCCACATTGCTTCCATTTGTTGTATTAATAATTAATAAAAGTTATTGAAAGTATATTCATTGTGAATCATTACAAATATTTTGCTTTAAAAGTAATGTATAAAGCAGTCGGTGATAAATATATTCTGTATTGAAAAAAAGATGCATCAAGATGCATCGATAATCGTTTTATCATCGAATCGCAGCCATCTGAATCGTAATTGAATTGAATCGTTAGGTGCCTAGAGATTCCCACCCCTAGTTTTAACACACATTAATACATTAATATGCAGACAGACACACTTACAGTACATACCTGTTATTAGGTGCCATTTGACACATTCCTGTAGATGTGATATACGAACAATTACCTCCTTTCTTCAGATTTGACATGTAAGGATCTGGAAAGAAAAGTGTGACACCTGGATTGTGGGAAGGTTTTACTTTAAACCAAGTCTCTCTCTCACCCCTCCCTCTCTTTCTCTGGTTAATTTATAATTTACATTTGAAGTGAATGAAGAAAACATCTATATACCTTGATGCTTTCTTTTCTGGGTGCAGTACATTTCACACACCTGTCTAGACATTTTTCAACAGTGGCTGTACCTATATAAGAAAAAAACTGGCCTGTATTGGTAAACTAACTCTGGCATAGGCAGGGCAGGTTAACATTTTTCTCTGCTTAAACGCAGTGCATATTAAATGTGTGGAATCCTACTTTATGATTGACCTTTAAGAATGCAACACCTTGACCTGACCTTGTGTTTGGCGTGTGTGTGTTTTGTGTAAAGGCTTGGCCTCTGTAGCTGGAATGTGCGAACCAGAAAGGAGTTGTAGCATCAATGAGGACATCGGCCTTGGTTCTGCCTTCACCATCGCACATGAGATTGGCCACAAGTGAGTGACATCAAAGTTTAGTATTACTGTGCACCTGGTACACTTTGCACTGCATTAACTTAAGCAGGATATTCTAGTTCAGGGGTCAGCAACCTTTTTGATATGAAGTGCCCTTTTCAAAATGTCTTGTTAATCAGTGTGCCATATAATATATGGCCTAAGTTTAATTATGACATCACATCAAAATCGAATAAGGAATCTGTAATTTTATTCCAGCTATAGGCACCATGAATAGCAACATTTCATAAAAAATGTTTTCTCCCATACTCAGGATATTATAATTATATAACTGTATAAAATGCCATCCATGAAAAACATCCACATCTGAATAGAAATCAAATATACCAAAATTACACAAATTTGGGTTACAGTATATTTAGTTATAAATTTCACTTATGGGGAGAATTAAGATAACAAGCATAACAATGAGAATAATACATGAACGTCATGCTTATGAAATATCTGATTAGAAATCATTAATCTTGTTAATCAGAAATAAATGTAAATATGTATATTTTTTAATCCAACAACAATCTATCTGGCATGTCAGGTTACTTCTCTACTCCACCCTTGAATGTTTTATCACGCTTGGTCTCAAAATGGCGTTTAACACTTGATGTTCGGCAAACAACATTTTCAAGACAAAGTACACACAGCACGGTCTTTCTGTAACACAAAACCCCATTCTTGTGTCCAGGAGGGCTGAAATGACCAAACATTTACTACTTTAACTTTCTTAGCTAAAGAACCTGCCATTGCAGACATGCTACTGATCCAGCTCCGGCTCCAGCGGAGTACTCAGCTACTACGGTACGGTAGCCAATCAGAGGCTAGTGTTTGCTGTATGCGGATGGATCAATCCAACTAGGTTGCGCAACTGCAATGTCTGTTGAAGTCATAACGTAATGTAGGCAAATTTCCCATGCGGAAGACATCGATATTATGATAATATAAAAATAAAATCAAACATATTGCCAGTGTGCCATTGGTTAAGCTAACGAGTGCCCATGGTTGCCGACCCCTGTTCTAGTTTAATGTAGCATAATATCTGAGCAGAATGCATATTTTACTATCAATCACCATCGGATCTCTTGGTTAACAGTCTAAACCCGAGATCCATGCCGGCGCGGATTTTGCATAGGTCTATATTTCGTATCATATCTTCAAAACGGTCAAAGATAGAAGGTCAGGTATTTTCTGTGTTCTTTCTACGTCGAACTGGGCCTGCCATTATGAGCTGAACTCAAAGATCTAATACTTTCTCTATGTACACAAAAGGCCTATTTCTCTCATATATTGTTAACAAATCTGTATAAATCTGTGTTAGTGAGCACTTTTCCTTTGCCAAGATAATCCATCCACCTCACAGGTGTGGCACATCAAGATGCAGATCAGACAGCATGAGTATTGCACGTGTGCAATATTCTGTATTACACTTATTGTAGCTGAGAGGGTGCTGATTTCAGAGATATAATCACTTGATTATACCTATTACAGAAATGCTTTTAAAAGCCATTATATCAAAATAGTGAAACAGCCAAACACCCCTAGGGTTGAAAGGGTTTTAATAATGTTTGGATGCAAATCTGTGGAGTACAATTGGATGTGTGAAACACTCACATGCACACAGGAGACTTAAACTTGGTCTGCCTACACACTACACCTCTATTCTTAGGGCCCGAGCAAACACAGTGTGAGGACCCGATTGAAACTGTAGTGATTATTTTTCTCGAAGCTTGGCACACACATCTCTAGGTGGAAATCGCAGATTATGTGTCTTGCGCATGGGCATGGCAAAATAACTCGCTAGCGCCCTCTACAGAGCTGCCCCCCCAAACAACTTTTACCTAGACGTACAAACTTTCTGTGGCACATGTATTGTGTCCAGACGTACAAAAAAAACAAAAAAGGCACTTGGAGTGATTTCCTACATCCAACAGGAAGTCGGCCATTTTGAATATAATGGTAACAACTCCTCCTAGGGCTGGGGTCTGCGACCTGCGGCTCTCTACAGTGGCTCCTTGTTATTTGACAAACATCATATAGAACTTAATCTAGGTTTTGTCCCCCCACAAAATATCATCTTAAATTATATTTTATATTGACAGCCTGTGTCTTCTGATTTCACCAGTATCCAAATGGATCTAGTCCATTTAAAATTGTGAGTGCACAGTAGTTGGGCATAGGCTAGAATATATTCTGTTTTCAAGTCACCAGAAATTGGTATTTATTTTGAAAATATCTTTGCAGGGAAGCATGCACCTGCACCCCCTAACATTTCACTGTCCCGGCAGTTCAGAAGCACTCCTAAGCCCTGGGAAGACGGGAATTCTAATTTTTCATTTAGGTCTAATGTTGATAAGTTAATTTATATAATATTTTCTGTGACTCCAGACAAATAAATATAAAATGTTTTGGGCACAAATGGCTCTTTTGATAGTAAAGGTTGCAGACCTCTGTCCTAGGAAATTACTCCAATCGAGTTAAAATTTTCACTGGTCAATCTAAACAAATAGACTCCCTAGACATCCATAATGTTAATATTCACTCAAAGTCATAGCGCCATCTACTGGCAACAGAATTGTTTTACGCTGTTATGTACTACTACTAGCTGGTTGGCCACATCCACTTCAAGACTGTCTCAGAAAGGCCTTAAAATAGGTATGTGGGTAAAATGTTCAACATGTTTAAATGCTCAAATGAACAATACAGATAGAAAGAGCTTGAGAAATCGTTTTAAATGATATCAATATATGTTTATAGGTTCAGTATTAACAAAACACTGGTCATTTGAATGTTCATATTCGGTGCTTTATTTTTTTCCTTAATTTTCCATTGAAATTAAAGATTGTGTGAAGCAGACATACATTTGTGTTTTGAGTTTGTCACACCACAGAAAAAGCTAATATTAGCCACCCAGACACCACAGAAAAAGGTAATATTAGCCACCAAGCGAAATATGAATTAATAAAAGTATATAAAATTACTTTTCAAAAGCGTGAGAATTTAACATGCATTATCTGTTCTCAAGCGCTGGGGGTGTTTCTGCAGAAGGCGCTGTAACCACACCTATCGCGTGTTCTACGGTAAACTCTATCCACGGTGTTGTGCAAAAAAGGTATCCCCAGCCGAACATTGATTGGAAAATGCATTTTATGAGTTGTTTTCACTTTAAATATAAACTCAGCAAAAAAAGAAACGTCCTCTGACTTTCAACTGTTTTTACTTTCAGTAAACCTAATGTGTGAAAATATTTGTATGAACACTTAAAGAATCAACACCATAAGACATAAACTAAAAATATTAGACATGTGACAAACAGAAATAGAATAATGTGTCCCTGAATGAAGGGAGGCTCAAAATCAAAAGTACCAGTCAGTATCTGGTGTGGCC
>JAODUE010003247.1:0-11275 GCA_027564755.1 Amblyopsis hoosieri
AAAACATGCAGGACAGTGTTCCCCGAGGACCAGGGTTGGGAAACACTGGCCTAGAGGCACGGCCAATGATAGGGGGACATACACACATCCAAACACTGCACTCTAGTGGTTAACGATACATACACATATACACACATCTAAACATTGCATTTTAATGGTTTTCCAGTGTAAGTGAAGTGAAGTGTCCTCCCAGATATTAACTAAATCAACAAGCAAACCCCTTTAATACCCCCACCCCCTTTGAAATCCATCCATACTCATGTAGGAGGCCTTGGTGCTCACCTTCGACGACATCAGCTATAAGGAATGGGAATAACAAGTCGTGGACTAGGGTAGAGATTAGCCTCTACCTCCCAACCATCACACACCGGTTTGTGTGTGTGTGAAAATGTGTGGTGCATGTGGGTGTGTGTGCATGTGGGTGTATGTATAGGTGTGTGTGTGTGTGTGCACATGGGTGTGCGTGTGTGTGTGTGCTAGCGTGAGCTACTAGGGAAGGCCCACATCCCTCCTGTCTGCCATCATTGTTAGGAGGCCGCACACACACACACACACACACACACACACACACAGCCTCATCACGCAGGAAAGAGGCGCCAGGGCCTGTTTGTTTCAGCGTGTGTGTGTGTGTGTGTGTGTGTGTGTGTGTGTGTGTGTGTGTGTGTGTGGGTGTGTGTGTGGGTGGAGTGATATGTGCACAATATACAGGGGGTTTCCTGTGGCCCTGTCACTTCTAATGTGTGTGTCTCTGTGTGTGTGTGTGTGTGTGTGTGTGTGTGTGTTGGAGGGGGTGGAGGGATACGTGCACACTATACAGGGGTCTTCCTGCGGCCCTGTCTGCCCTAATAGATACTTGGGTGTGGTGCGTGGGAAAAGGCAGAGGTGCTGTCACACACGTGCACACACAAGCACACACACACACACACACATGGATAATGCACAAATAAATGCATGTAATCGTCAGCCGATTATAAAAAGGCCCCATGTGTCAACCTTCTATAACCTTATCGTGACGGTTTATAAATAAAACATGTTGCAACCGCCCATTGTCTTGACCTTATCAAGATTTTATGAATATGCAGCCTCTTTGCTGTCATTATGGCGATGATATAGTCAACAAACCACGGCAAGATTGTATATCGTGACAAAAACGTGTCTTTTTTCTGAGAATTTAAAAAGGGTTCCTAAATATCTTCATCTTGATGAACTGACTTTGTGATCAACAATGAGGTCTCTCTTCAAACACACTGCAGCAGTGACCTCTACTGTTCACTGTGTGCAGTTGCAGTGTGTATAGTTACAGTACTGGGCTGGATTCACTAACATCCCAAATATACTGAGTTGCACGGGCATTGTATAATATTGCAATTTGTGTAATTTTAGTACGTATTACAGATGATCAACTAAGAATTATTGCGTAAATGGCAACCGGTGTAACAGTCGGTGGTATTTAAATGAGAAGTTTGCATGTTAATGGATTTTCGCCGTGGAGAGACAGGATGGAAAGCAATCAGACCGTAAGCGCAAACGCAAATTCGATACGATGGAATTAGCTGTGTTGGTGGAATAGACAAATCAACATATTGATGAGCTACAGCCGAGACGTGAATGTAACAAACAAAAACACCATAAGTGTGAGAACATATCTGTAACATATCTGTTAGAAAGGTAATGTCGTAGGTGAAATAAAACAGGCCTCAGATGAAATGGAAAGATGGCAAGACTTAACCCTCTATGTTTGTGGTCTGTGAGACCCCATATATAAATATGCATAACGTTATTTTTTTCTTGATGTTATTTAGGGTAGGCTAGTTAACTCAAAACAATTTAGCTTCAGTCCCCAATAACAACACACACCTACGCCCCCCGACCCATCCACCAACACACACACCCACCCATAGACCCACATACACTGTTATAGTATTATATACTGTAAGTGCTGGGAAGCAGATATTCAACGTTTTTCATGCAGGTGCACTAGAGTTACAACCAGAGCCAACCTTGCGGTTTGCATCTTACTTTGAAACAAATTAAATATAGATTGATAGATCACATTGCGTGTAGTAAATTCATGGATTTGCATGTGTCCCCCCATTATTTTTCAAATTAACATTGAAACAGACAAAATTTGCATATTCATTAAGGCACACGTACTGTAGCAAATGAACAATACGCGCTATCTTTGCACATAAGGCGTCATCCTCTATGCACATCGTTAGCAGATCATTTTACGTGTTATTTGCGAGTGATATCAAGTTTGCAGATGTTTTTACTCACGCAAACCATTAGTAAATCTGACCCTTAGTATTTTTGGATTGGAAGTTTGAAGTGACCGTTTATCTTCTCCCTGCTCTTACTTCAAAATACTGTTTCCTGTCCCTGTTCTGCTCTAATGCATTAAGAGCAGAACAGCACTTAATTATTAAAATATTAGCCATTAGGAACTTTGACTTATTAATGATATACTGACAAGGTAGTCATGAATACAAGATGCTGTAGTTTTTCTAATAGACTATTGTTTGCTTACATTTGTCTTTTTTTTTTTTTTGCTTACAAATCCAACAATTGACAAATATACTACATGTAAGTTGCTATAGATACAAGGGTCTGCCAAATGCTGTGAATGTAATTGTGTGGGAGGTAAACATGTGGTGCTTTCCCCCCCCCCCTTAAGGCATGAAAATAATGTTATCACTTCATTGGATGTCAATATAAGACCATATAGACAGAATATATTTTGTACAGACGTTTTTGACAATATCCTTGCAGTGTTAAAATATGTTTCCTGTAGTATACTACAGGAAAAAATAATAAGCACATCCAGCTTATCTCATCATATATCTGTCCCAACTGAGCTTATCTTTTCCACCCAGCACGCACGCACGCACGCACGCACACACACCATTTAGCTACTTCCATTTTGCTGTCGACACTAAATGACACAGCATATTTTACTGTGTGTGTGTGTGTGTGTGTGCGTGTGCGTGCGTGTGTGCGTGTGCATGTGTGCGCGTGTGTGTGTGTGCCATCAATAACTGTCACATACAATATGAGATGTTGCCTTCCTTCCCCCTCGGCGGCCATTTCTCCTCTCCTCTGCTAGTGAGCGATGGTTTGAATAAACGGAGGGAAGGCTTGATTGGTAGATAAACTGTCTTTACAGAGCAAGGTTCATCACTTTCAATCTGACCCCCGGGCTGGGTGTGTGTGATGCCAGTCTAATGCATAGCACTGGTTAAAGGGGCTCTATGTGACATATTCCTGATAACTACAGTAGGGCTGTCCCGAATACCATTTTACAGGTTTCAAATACATTTAAAACACTCAAATATAATAAAGAAGTATAACAGAAGTAATATTCGATTCATAGCTTCAGTGAGCACACATGTAAACATAGCCATGTGCTCAAAATGGCCACTTGAGCCAGTTAGAGCTGTCAATTAGCATACCTCCTGTATTACCCAATAAGAGTGTGTGTTAAATGAATAGCCCCGCTCTCTTCTTACAAACAGAGCCAATTGCAATCAATTGTGTAGATGCGATTACATTTCAACATGTGGGTTTATATGGAAACAGTAGGAATTAATGGGAGAACATGCATGCATAATGTGACAAAACTAACACTCGAATCCCAATATTTAAATCAAATACATACACAACAAACGAATACCCGAATAATATAATATTTGGGGCCAGCCCTACACTACAGTGTCACCTGTGAAGCATAGTGCTAAACAAATAACATTTACTTACTTACCTACTGGGGCTGGGATTGAGAGAGGGAGTGTTTTCACTAACGAACACACAGAACAAACGACAAAAAACATTTTCACGAGGAATAGAACTAGGAGGAAGGGAAGGGAGCAAGGAGGTGAAGGGAAGGGAGCAAGGAGTGAACAAGTGATGCAGTTGACTACTGATTTACAGTTTACGCGTTGTATAATGTAAATCAGTATTGCTGGCATGTTTGTGAAGAGTGACCCGGACGGCATCTGTGTGTCTTTCAGATCATGTGGAGGAACTGAAGTTCTACCTTATTCACATGACAGAGGTAAGTGTGCACGTGTGTGTGTGTGTATGCGTGTGTGTACGTGAGTGCGTGTGTGTGCGTGTGTGCGTGTGTGTGTGTGTGTGTGTGTGCGTTTGCAAGGCTTTATGTGGAATGATTATCTTGTGTGTGAGCCAGAGGGGTCATTGTCTCTGGTGAAAATCACATTAGCCTGGTAGACACAAGGACGAGCAGAGCCCTAATTAAATGTCTCTCTCTCTCTCTCTCTCTCTCTCTCTCTCTCTCTCTCTCTCTCTCTCTCCCCCCATTCTTGTCTATTATTTTTCCCGCTACCGACACGCCCATGGCGGTGTGTGTCAGTGCTGTTGTTTTGCGTCAGTAAACACAAGGCAAAGCAACCATCTGGGCAGGTGATTGGACGACCTGACGGTGATTGTCCAATCACTGTTGGTTTACGTCACGCCTAAACTACGCCCGACGCTGATTGGTCAGAACCACTGGTGGGTCGTACTCGAGCACAACGATGTCAGGCTGTCCAGACCGTTGAAGTTGAAGCTGGCGAGATCAGGATGGTCTCACAAGGCTATTACATGACCCTTGACCCTTGAGAGGACCCATCAGAAGGCCTGTCTCCCTACATGAAGATGACCAAACAAAGCCTGTTTTAGATGTCTCCCTGTCTGCCTCCAACACATCTGAATCATAGGAATTGTACATTGTATTTGAGACAACCTACAACATGCAGTGGGACTCCCTGCTATTGCTGTGCTGTTTGTGTAAGCTGCGGTGTTCCGTTTCACTGCTTAATGGCAGAGCATGTCATTCTAGCTGTGCTCCTGGTGGCTAGGCAGAGAGCCACATCTGTTAGTGTGGCTTCTCTCTTCCTGGTACATCAACAACATCACTGTGAGAGTATATGTGGCACCAGTTGGTGTCCAGACGTTTTTATCTACAAATCCAAGGCGTCTCATTTAACGTGGCTGGTTTCACAGGGTCATTGGAAGAACAAGTGCATATGAATACCAATATAAAGATAATATCATATAATACTGTATCAAGTTTATCCTATGAATGACCTTCATTTTGCAGCTCTTTTGGCTGACATACAGTTTTATTTGGTTTCTTGCTGCTGGTAGAATATTGCCATATTTTTAATGGACAGCTATCAAGTAGTACATCAAGGTAAAGGTTGGTGAGGGGCTCAGTAATACTTCTCAGCCTTCTTTCGTTTGATGTTATGTTGTAAGAAAATCTTTCTAAATGAATTAATTTAAGCTTGCCTCATCCATCCATCCATCCATCCATCCATCCATCCATCCATCTTGATCCGCTCATCCAGAGTCGGGTTGCGGGGTAAGCTTGCCTCTTGTTTCCTTAACACGACGCAAGTTGTTTTTGTCTCCAAGTTTCCAGGATCACATTTGTTCTGTCTGCCTAACAATGGAAAGGATGACTGTAGTTCATAGGGCCTAGAGGGACTTTGGAAACTGGAAACCAGTTAACTACCAATAGTCCGTAACACCAAAGGACAATTTGTCACATAAACATGTTTATGTAAGGCAACATTTGGATTTAGAATTTATATGTGCGTTCATGATTTTATTAAATCCATACTGTAACTTTTGTGATGTAAAATGATGAAAGCACACATTAACCGATTAATTCTTAATGTAGAAAAGTTATATTTCTATTATTACAATTACTACAATTGTATTTATATTTCTGAAGCACTTTGGAAGGGTGTTTTACAAACACGGTGAAAGTTGTGCATAATTTGATTTCCTTTCTCGATTGTACTACTTCCCCTTCGAAAAGTGCTGCATAACCTCATTAGCACCTGATACATTTTTTACAGGCCCCTTTCTTTTTCTAGAGTGCGACCAGAAATATGTCACACAGGCTGGTAAGGAAGGGAATATATCCAGCCCGTCCAATTAATAGCTACACAAATAGAAACTGTTAATGAAATGTAAGACAGAGAGAGAGGGGGAAGGAGGGGCTATGTAGAAGCTTCACTGGATTTTGGATCTCTCCCATAACTCTCCTTGGACGGCAGTATATGTGTCAATAGATAAACAGGTCATGTTAGAATTTTGACAGCATTGCGTCATCACACATTACCGATATATCATATTTTCTAATAGCCTAAATAATAAAGTGGTTAATTCTTTATTTCTAAGACCAGGAAGTCCCTTTTTTATAAAAATTTTTACAAATGTATAAACGGAGATAAACACAACTTAAAACATGCGGACCACATCTGTTTTTAACTAAGGATAATGATGTTCTATATTATCAGATGACACTTTGAGACACTCAGGCTTACACAATACAGAGCGTCATTGCTCCGTCACATACTAGCTGGGTTAACATGGACACATTTTTGTTTTTCAGAATGGAATCTTTCCGATTGAAGATTTTGTGTTACCTGTTTACATATGTCACCTAATCTGGTCTGGTGTTAACATGCGCTGTCGCAATTTATCGGACTAGATGTTAAACATCATCTAGGTCATAATTTAACGTGTCCCTCTAGCAAAACGCTAAAACCGGCTGGCTTCTAGTTGTATGTACGTCGGAGAGTGAGGCTGTTTGTGTGACTGGTGGAGAAATGTACGGTTCCTGATGAAGTCACCGTACTAACTCCCATTCACTTATTTGCGCGCGGTGCAAATGTTCTGTCCAGACTTTGTACTGTGGCTGTGCAGAACAGCCCACCGGCATTACACAAAACGTAGGACGGAGAGTGCGCAGAAGAACGCAACCAGAATGTAATCGGGTTTAACCGTTTACATGGTTGAATTCCTCTTTCAATCGGGTTATGTAACTGGTTATACTACCCCTCTGCTTCGGGAATGACATTTCAATCGGGCTGACCGTTTTCCCTCCGATCGTGGTGTTTATATGGAGCATTTTATTTTGGGTTGTTAAACCGATTCCAATCGGATAGGGTGCTTGTATACGCAGCTACTGATGAGATGGAGTCTTCCACACCTCATCTAATCCTCCATATTGTCTTTATATGCAGTAAAAGCTTAATTAATTGAGAACAGAAACGGCAACTTCGACATCCGGACCAACCGTTGTGACCACAGCATTTATCACCACATGTGGTGTGAAAATGCACAATACTTGAGGAGAGGTGTTGTGTCTCTATAGCCCCATTGTAGTCTTTAAGTGTGTGTATGTTCTTGGGATCTGGTTCTTTTCTCCCAGGGCCAATAAACGCACGCCGGCCCTTTAAGACGGGAGGCCTTCAGATGTGCTATTCAGATTAGCTCTACAGTGAGGGAACCTGATTCACCTTCTTCTATGTTCCCACACTTTCCTCACAGACACACACACACACACACACACACACACACACACGCAGTCTCACACACACACACACACACACACACACACACACACAGCCATCCATTAGTGTGGACAGACCTGTCTTGGGGTCAGGTCATCCTAACAGCAACCCCAGGCCATGGCGACTTGTTTCCATTATTTCCAGACCGTCAAAAGGTCACCTCTCTCCAGCGTGGAGGTGTGTGTGCGTGTGTGTGTGTTCTCTCATTTCCTCAGGTGGTGTGTAGTGTTTACACCCCAGCTGTGCCACAGATTGCCACTCATAGGAATTACACCTCAAGAGGAAAGTCCACTGATCTACGAGCAGGCGTGTGTGGGTGTGTGTGTGTGGGTGTGTGCTTGTGTGTGTGTGTGCGTGCGTGTGCGTGTGTGTGTGCGTGTGTGAAGGTGTGCTTGTGTGTGTGTGTGTGTGTGCGTGTGTGGGGGTGTGTGTGTTGGTTGGGGTATGTGTGTTTGCAAGACTAATAACGTGTTTTATTTTATAGGTCACCTTGTACAAATGTCACAGACACACACACACACACATATAGACATTTGCGATCACACACACACACACACACACACAGGCTGAGGGAGCTACCATAGCTGTTATTGGCGAGCAGCAGAACTGTCAAGTGTTTTTCAGGAAGATTGCGGCGGAAGACGCTTCCGACCAATAGGGCGAACAAGCGCTTGTTGAGACGACACCCAGCCACGCCCACGTCCAATCATATCATGTGCTACTTAGCTCGCTCGCTCGGCTATCTGCAAGGTGAGCTTCTTGTGCCAGGAGGGTCGGACGGCCCTCCACTCTCACCCTTGACCTCGTGATTATACTTGAAGGTGTAGAGTCACACCTCTAGTGTAGGAGGGGTCCTTATGTCTTTGTTGAGTTCAGATATCGATCTTTCTCCAGTATACCTCCAAGGTGCTGAGTGTGTGTGATCATGCAACACTATACAGTGTGGCATGCTGTATGTATGTATACTGTACGGTGTATGTATGTGTGTGTGTGTGTGTGTGTGTGCGTGTGTGTTTGTGCGTGTGTGTTTGTGTGTGTGTTTGGTTTCTGTCTATGCACATGCATGTCAATTCACACCTTGATACAGACCTCCTCTTTATGACTGACACCATGCAGTGATTCACCTCTTATGTAACCCCAAATGTGCACACGCACACGCACACACACACAAACACACTTACAAATGTGCCTGGTTGACAGATTCTGAATAACGGTTCTGTAACTGTAGTTGCACACACACGCACACACACACACGCACACACACACACATGCACACACACTGTATCATCTATACTGACAGACAGCACAGTGCAGTAATAATGTGTGCAGTCAGATAGCATTCCCTCGCACCATTTTGCATTTGTAGTATATCATATATAATATACACTACAAATAAATATACCATATCCCTCCTCTCCCCTCTCCTCTCCTCTCCTCTCCTCTTACCTGCTCCTCCGTGAGTGTGTCATCTTCTCACCTTACCTTATAATTTCCTCCTCTCCCTATTTCTCTCTCTCTCTCTCTCTCTTCCTCTCCCCATCTCCTCTCCTCCCTCTCCTCCTTATCTCTCCTCCTCTCCTGAGGTCACCCTACTTAACGCTCTGTTGCTCAAAAAGGAACCAACCTAACCCAGTTTTGCACGTGAGGGGAGAATGTGTATATATGGACGTGTGTGTGTGTGTGTGTGTGTGTGTGTGTGTGTGTGTGTGTGTGCGCGCGCCGCACATGTACTGAGCGTGTTAGCGCACGCGGAAGTGTGTCACCGTGAGTATCGCAGAGAGAGAGAGAAAGAGAGAGAGAGAAAGAAGTGGAAACTAGATATAGAGAGATGGACAGAGAGCTGCTGTAGCTGACTGGGTGGATGGATTAATAGATATACTCAGATATAGACAGAGATAGATTGATACGGAAGAGAAGAAGAAGTAAACAGAGCACAGCTATCGTCAGGTGCCGTCGCAGTCAGTTGACCCCCGCAGCGTGCCGGGGTCCTCCACGGGCCGGTCATGGGGAACTTGGTGCACCGAGCCGGGGCAAGGGACAGGGACCAGGGCAGCACCCTGGAGCTGTGTGGCCGTGCAGTCGTGAGTGTGTCCTGCCCTGCTCTGCCCCCAGGGCTCACAGGAGGTGATGCGCGGCTTGTTTTGTGGGTGCATCCCTACAGGAAGTGATGCGCGGCTTGTTTTGTGGGTGCATCACTACAGGAAGTGATGCGCGGCTTGTTTTGTGGGTGCATCCCTATAGGAAGTGATGCGCGGCTTGTTTTGTGGGTGCATCCCTACAGGAAGTGATGCGCGGCTTGTTTTGTGGGTGCATCACGTTGGGGAACATTGCTGTAGGGTCTGCCATA
Organism: Amblyopsis hoosieri; assembly: GCA_027564755.1. NCBI lineage: Eukaryota > Metazoa > Chordata > Actinopteri > Percopsiformes > Amblyopsidae > Amblyopsis > Amblyopsis hoosieri. The sequence continues at coordinate 9,715 of JAODUE010003247.1, forward strand.
GCCAACAGACTGTCTCGTGGTACACTGCACACTGATCATGTTATTGTCAGCTGTGCTCTTCTTCTACATGTTATTGTCAGCTGTGTTCTTCTTCTACATGTTATTTTCAGCTGTGCTCTTCTTCTACATGTTATTGTCAGCTGTGTTCTTCTTCTACATGTTATTTTCAGCTGTGTTCTTCTTCTGCATGTTATTGCCAGCTGTGCTCTTCTTCTGCATGTTATTGTCAGCTGTGCTCTTCTTCTGCATGTTATTGTCAGCTGTGCTCTTCTTCTACATGTTATTGTCAGCTGTGCTCTTCTTCTGCATGTTATTGTCAGCTGTGTTCTTCTTCTACATGTTATTTTCAGCTGTGTTCTTCTTCTGCATGTTATTGCCAGCTGTGCTCTTCTTCTGCATGTTATTGTCAGCTGTGCTCTTCTTCTGCATGTTATTGTCAGCTGTGCTCTTCTTCTACATGTTATTGTCAGCTGTGCTCTTCTTCTGCATGTTATTGTCAGCTGTGTTCTTCCTCTGCATGTTATTGTCAGCGGTGCTCTTCTTCTGCATGTTATTGTCAGCTGTGCTCTTCTTCTACATGTTATTGTCAGCTGTGTTCTTCCTCTGCATGTTATTGTCAGCTGTGTTCTTCTTCTGCATGTTATTGCCAGCTGTGTTCTTGTGCTATCTGCATGAGAATCTCTTCAGTGGTGGCCAATAGCGGGTAGTTGGCAGACTGACGTCCTCACAGATAGCTGAAGGACCACAGCTAAACGCCACTTGCCAAGTCAAGGTGGTTACGATAACTAACCACCTGGTTTTCTCTTTGCATTTCAAATTCAGTTTTGAAACGTGTGTGTGAATGTGAAGTTCATGCCTCTCTCTCTCTCTCTCTCTCTCTGCAGACCGTGAGTCCTCTCACGTTCACATGGCTGGCCTTAACGTCTCAGTTATCCCGCGCTCATTTTTAGCACGGTGGAAAAATCAGATTATGGAGGTGGCAGGTGATAAAAAAAACTAGGTGGAATCACAGTGTGTGTGTGTGAGACAGACAGAGAGAGAGAGAGAGAGAGAGAGAGAGAGAGGGAGGGAGAGAGACTTATCTGCAGTCAGGCTTAAAGAGTAACTGCACCATAACATGTGATTTCTGAGCTGTAAACTAAGTAATAGGACTGCACTGTGTTGAAGTACCTCTATGCTTGTTAATGCATTTCTGCAAACACTTATGGGCTCAAAGAAGCGTCCCAAGGCCCTGACTGACTTGTGAATGTACTTGTACGTGCACTCGTGCGTCATCAGATTGAGACGTTATCGCCGTGTCGTCAGCCCCCGCCCTTAAAGGAGGTTGTTGAAGTCATATCTGCTGCAGCCGGCAACATCTTCCTCCCCTCACATTCACACATCCCCTCCCCCATAAGCCCCCCCCCCCCAACCCACCAGCAGATTCTCTACCTTCCCCCCAAAACAGCTCCGGCCCCCCCGGCGGGCGGCGCCCCCCCGCCGCGGGGCGGCGCCCCGGCGGCGGGCGGGGGGGGGGCGGGGGGGGGGGGGGGGGGGGGGGGGGGGGGGGGGGGGGGGGGGG
>JAODUE010003248.1:0-11274 GCA_027564755.1 Amblyopsis hoosieri
CCCCGGAGACGACACCACAGAAGCACTAAATAACCCAATCCACGACACACCTCCCAGAACCTCCAATACTGAATCCTTGACCAGTAAACATAAAGAATGGAGAAATGGTTAAAATCTATTAAGCTTCAGTCCCCCGGAAAAATTGAACTGAGAAACATCACACAGACCAACCCGGTCCGTGCAATGACAATCAGTCCAACCCACCAACCACAAACGAGCATGCAGAGAAACAAAGAACCGAGCCCAAATATCCAAGGCCCCCGCCCACCCTAAGGAACCAAAACCTTGGGGCCCCAAACCACTCCCCCATCCCCCTGCCTCCAGTCAGAAGACAGAACACTGAAGGCAATGTAGAAATGAGTCGCGGACTGAGTCACTTAATACCACGTCCCCTAAGCCCCACCAACGGCAGCGACAAAAGTGCCACCAGATCAGCAGGCCAGACCACGGGTGGGCGTGTAACCCACCCCCACAATACCAGAGTGCCCAACCGGGGAAAGATAATCCACCCACCCAACCCACACTACACCAGCGTCCAATGACCCGCTCCCAGAACCACATTAGGGGCTGAGCACTCCTAAAGGTCTATTCTAGAATCGCCTCTGCTATGAATCTTAATATATTGTCATAACGGATTGAAAATTTGTTTTTCCAAGATTTTAGCAGTAGAAAAAATTATTGATTTTGGTCTATAGTTATTTGGATCAAGGTAATCACCACTTTTATAAAGTAGAGTAATGAGTGTTTCCAGATAGCTGGTAGTTCACAAGTAGATAAGGACATGTTAAACAAGTCGGCAAGTGGGTACATAAGAATATGAGTGGGTATTTTAATAAGTCTGAATTCAATAACATCAAGTCCTGCACGGCTGCACCACTGATGAAACTTAATTGCTTATTAGAATTTAGAACTTCTATAGGTTTTATAGGTTATTTGGGGAAAAGGTACTATGACAAGATGCAACATTGAGACTTTCAGTATAAAAGGAGTCAGATGTTAGGTCAAAGCAGACATAAGAAAAATACTGAATAAACACTTGGGCAATAGATAGAAAATCATAAACTATCAGCATCTCAATTTTTATTTATAGGACCATTATCCAAAGTGTCTTTTATATTTTTCCAAAACAGTTTAGGATTTAAAAAAAATTCTTAGACATTCATTATAATAGTTAGATTGTGGGTCATGGTCTTTCTTAGATGCCTATACTGTATATTTCCTAATCAGCATTTTCATTAGACTGACGAAATGTTGCCCAATTTTCCATACACATTAAAATTGTGAATGTGAATGGTCACTAAAGCAGTCAGACATTGACACAAAGCAGTGAATCAAGTGTGTTCTTTAATAAGTTCTATTAAGTTACATTTTTGAAAGTCATGTTTGTCTTTAACAAAGGACTCATCTAATCACCCTTCAAACTGGTATGTCTTGTAGATCTTACAGCTATGTTCGATTAGATTAGCTTTTTCATGGAATCTTAAATATTAATAAAACATTTTTTTAATTGATTCACGGCTCACAAATATAAAAACTTGAATGAAAACGTGAATTTTATGAGTGATGGTAGTAGGTATTATAGTGCAGAAATCATTACCTCTCCTATACCTACCGTAATTTCCCGACTATTAGCCGCACCCGTGTATTAACCAGTTAATTCAATGTTACGTCATCAGGTTGGAGGCATCTTTATGTTAAAATAAATAAAAACAAAAAGTCGGAAACCTACCACTTCAATATACTGGTATGCACTAGCTAGGCTACGTCAATTAGGAAGGTTACTATTGTTTGCTACTGTGCTATTAACAAGCCCTTTAATGTCAGATTGTCCTACTACCATAGGAAACTTTTTTTTTTAATGTATAATTAATATCGTCAGATTAACATAAAAATAGCCCAATGAGAGAGAAACAATTTAACCCCATGAATAGACCGCACCCGAGTATTAGCCACAGAGCTGCCGACAGTTTGCAAAATCAATGTATTAACCGCAGTTAATTGCAGGGACATTACGGTATATAAGTAGAGAAGAGATAATTGCGTGTTAGAACTGTTCTTAAAACAGTGTTCCTATAGTGATTTTTTTTAATTTGTGTAATTTATTTTACCAGCTAGTCCTATTACATAAAAATATATTTTACAAGAGAGACCTAGATGTACAGTAACTAAGAAGAAATGTACTTATTTAGTTTATTATTGGACTTATTTCTGAGGAATTTGTACTGCTCATGAATATATACTCTCATTTTCTTAATCTTAAACAAATATCCTCAACCTGCCTTTATCTAACCATTTATAAAAACCTCTTAAATCTCTGTACTTTTTAGAAGTGTTAAGAGATCTCTAGCAAAATGTCTTGTTTTCAAATTTTACAATTATTAACCACCCACATTTGATCTTTCTATACTTAATACATTATTTAAATAGTAAACGTAATGCCAGATACGTGATAATTTACTTTAGCAGTGTAGACATACATTGAAGTCTTTCTCCAGCACATAAACATTTTTGTTTTATTTAGTTGGCAACGCCACATGGTTCTGCCACACATCTGCACACCTTCAACTCCACCGCCTGGTTACATTGGTCTTTGCCCTCCCCCAGAAATAATTGCATATAAACAATGTTGTTCCACTATTGTCATGTGACATCAATTGCTTGTTGTGATTGGTTAAACCTATTTATGGCTTTTTTGTATTTAAAAAAAACCTTGAAGCGAAAAAAAACAAATGGCACATTTTCGCATTTATTCTTCCAAACATAATTATGCAGTCATCTGGAAAAACACCTATTAAAACCTTGAGGAACACTTCTTTCACCTGTCGCTGTCCGCTGTGTGTGTGTGTGTGCTCTGCTTGTGAGCAGGCAGACACGAGCAACACGAATGTAAATACAACAGGCAATATTATTGACGTCTGAAAATAAGTGAGATTATGTCCATATATTGCACGATAAGTCAATAAAGTAATTATTGTGACAGGCCTTTATCGTGATACGCCTCATTTTTATGTTTGCACTTCAGAGCTGATGATGAGCACTGATCTGGTGTCACTTTCTGGATGTGAGAGAAGCACTAGGACCAGAAGATGCAGACCTCATAGACAGGGTTTAATTTGTTATTGATTGAGCTCACTGAAAATGTTCTTTGTTTTGCTGGGTGAAGGAGGGCAGGCGATGGAGTCACACCGCTAAAACGGAGCGCACGGTTCTGGTTACTTGTGTGTGTGTGTGTGTGTGTGTGTGTGTGTGTGTGTGTGTGTGTGCGCGCGCGCGTGCACCGCTGGTCAAATATAACAGCTGTCCCACTCCAGGAAGAAGCGTTTGAGGACTGACTATAAGTGAGTACATAAGAAATGACTAGCTGTTTTGCGGGCATGATGGATTCACAGATCACAGATGTGTGTGTGTGTGGGGAGGGGGTGTGTGAGTGATGGACACAACACTGTCCAGCATTCCAGGTCTCTGAGACTGATGGATATTCCAGATATTCAGATAGATATTCCACTCTTTAAAATTCAATGTTATTAAATAAATAGAAAAACTATTAAATTGTGGTGAGATATTAGTCCTATAGAAAATCCATATCAATCTTTAATTGCTTGCTGACACACACATCTCCAAGAAGCACATGCTTTCCTTTGTACAAATTTTAAACAGTTTTACGCTCATGTTCCTAAGACTATACCAATAACTAATGGAAGAGTTCATTTTTCTCATGGGCAAAGGTTTGTTCTCAACGCATTTCTCTCAAATGCTTTCTGTCCACCCACCAGTACAGATGTTTCACTCACAAGTTCCCACAGCAGTGAAAGATTTTAGTCTGAAAGCAGGAGGGGAAAATAATAGCATCAACCTACACCTAACCCCCCCCACACCTCTTTCTCAGGCACTCTCACAAGAGGGGATTTTATCAACAACCCTCTTGAAGAGACTGTTGCAAACAAATGCCAACAAATGTCGGAAGCAGAATATATATATATATATATATGTTTAATTTATTTATATTCATAATTAGAATTTATATAATTTTCTTTTTTTTTTTTTCAATCTCCATATTTTAAAATGCTTTTATTCTCAACATATCCTCTTAACCTCGGTCCTTTCTGGGTAATGTCTTCTAACCCCTCCCACCTCTCTGTCATATTTATTTCTCTTCCCGGAATCGCTTCGTCTCGTTTGTGCTTTTATCTTCACTTCCTCAATATCCTCTGTTTTTTTGCTTGCCCTCCTTCCTTCTTCCCATCTCTCTCTCCTCTCCCATGCTTTTCTCTCTCTCTTACTTTTCCTTCTGTTCCCCACAGAACGAGGGACCTATAATATCAGAACCATATTAAAGCAGGCTCTTGCTTAACTGCTTATTTTTATTAGTATGTCTTTTTCCCCAAACACATACACTAGTAAAATTGTTTGTTGAAAATGCACATTAATTGAAAATATATTTTGTCCACTTCCTTAAAAATGTGCATAACATTTGGGTGGAAAATGTATAATACGTCTCAATGCTTGCTGCTATTCAGTTTAAAGTGCAACGTTAACATAAAAAAAAAAAACGGGACATAAATACAAAGTGTGTTTGTGTGAGTGCGAGTGTGTGCGACCTGTAGTGTTCACTCTAGGGTCTCATATTGGAGCATAATGATGTGAGATATAAAAAGGCAATCATTGAATCAATAATACTAACTCTAAATCACAAGCACACGTCAAATTAAAATTTGTGGTCTGGGTTTTGGGCTCCCAGCCGAAAGGTCGTGGGTTCAAACCCCGGTGTTGACCTGTCTGTAAGCATCCTTGAGCAAGATGCCTAATCCCTAACTGCTCCCGGTGGTTGGTCGCGCCTTGCATGGCAGCAATCGCCATCGGTGTATGAATGTGTGTGTGAATGGGTGAATGTGAGGCAAAATACTGTAAAGCGCTTTGAGTGGCCGAAAGCTTAGAAAAGCGCTATATAAATGCAGTCCATTTACTCTTTGCGATGCAGCCTTTGAAACCCATGATGGTACCTGGACTCATTCTAATGTAATGTATGCTGTACCTGCAGGGTTGCAGCCCATGTACTGGAGCAGGGAGGATGTTGTTCAATGGCTGCGCTGGGCGGAGAGGGAATTCGCCCTGCGGCCAATCACCAGTGGCTCTTTCCAGATGAATGGCAAAGCTCTGCTGCTGCTCACTAAAGAGGACTTCCGCTACCGTTCACCGCATTCCGGTACTTTGTTAAGCCCCATAAATAGATTGATTATACATATACATATGTATATACCGGTACATATACATTAAAAATGTAACAAATCTGTTGCAATTTTCTGGGTTTTGCTTTTGGAAAATGCTGCATTAAAGGCAGCGGTGGCGCCAGTCGATTTTTCTTGGGAGTGCTGAAGGGGAATTACCTGACTGTCGCCAGACTACACAAACTGTCGTTATAGAGACTTGGTGTAGTCTGGTAGTGTGTAGTGCATAATGCACCACACACTATAGGTAACTCTGCTAGCTAGGTAAAGCAATTCAGCATAATGTGGAACTGAGTGTGTTCCCCTCCAGTAGTTTTCAGTGTAATATGACGTGTTGCACTCTGTCGCTATAGCCTGCATCCTCTTTTGTCTCCTTAAAGCAGGGGTTTCAAATTCAATCTCAGAGAGGGACAAAATTAAGAATTGGGACCATGGCGAGGGCCAAACAGTCATTCCGTCTTGTGTTATATTCTTTAATTACGACCGGCAACTCCACAAACAAGACAAACTGATTTACGGCTAATTCAAGTAAACATATAGCCTACTCACATACACCATTCTGACTTGAAAGCCCATGTTTAAAGAGTCCACTTTTTTTTTTTTTCTTTTGGGAGGCTTGTTTAAATGTAGCCTGTGACGATCATAATTTAGACCTCTGATCTTATTCTTGATCTGACATAGCCTACTGTATTTCCAACGATTCATTGTGCATCAATGGCCTATATTAGCAGTGGTATAGAATAGTAAAGACCCAAGGAGCCATCTAAAAAAGCATTCTAAAACCATATGGTTTACTTGACAAAATTGTCAATTATCACAAAAACTAATCACCATTCACATTAAGAGAAAATACACAAATTAGGCTACACATTTCTACACAAAACTGTATTCTAGCCTAGTAATTATCAATGTTTTACATTATAATCGCCATTGTAATTTATTACCATCATTACTATGATTACGGACAGTTTGACTTCTAGTGTTTGTAGCCAATATTTCACTGTTTTCCAGTCACCGTGAAATAAGCAAAACTCTCTGTAATACTCCTCCTCAAACACATCTCTTACCCAGTGAGCCTTGGTTAGCGTCAGCAGTCACATCATAATCTGGTTCAGAAATCATGTTCATGTCCTCAACTTCTGTAGGATATCGGAGTCATACTTCCCTCGCTTAGATAAGAGCTCCAGCCTTTAGAAATATAGCTTTGGAAACATTTTTGCTATCCACACAAACGCTAACAGTGAATAAGAAATAATGCATTTAGCTTCACTGCGTGTATTTCAGTGAATCACAATGCATTTCATCTGCCGTGTCTTGAAAACAATGACAATCTAAAATGCGCTCTTCGTTTCTTTCCATCTTAAAGGGAGAAGCACGCAAACATTGCATCCGACTGGTCTCAATGAGTTAACAGGGTGTTTTGCAATACATTGTTTAACATTTAGTTTGAATTTGTTAACTAGCCAATATGGCAAATTATCGGTGGTTACATTTTGTCCGGGGAAGGTGTATCTGGACTGGCGCAAGTCGGCATGCTCGCTGTTGCAGTGCATTCTGGGACTTGTAGTATCAGCGGTGTGCGTCAATCATATACCGGCGGGCCAGTTTTTATATGATATATTATATTTTCTCGTGGGCTGGATAGAATTGTGGCCACATCCAGGCCGTGGGCCTTGAATCTGACACGTGTGCCATAAAGGCTCATTCTGGGTTTGACAGCTTGTTAAAACAATTTCTGGCTTTGTTTTCCTTGTTGACAGTGCATCCCATCAGAACAGCATTTAGGCATGTTTCAGTTTGTTGTTATCAGACAAAGTTACAAAGAGGCCCTTTCACGCAATACGAAGTCAGTGAAAGGCAGGTTTGACCTCCTAATATGGCTGAGGTGTCTAAATCACGTCTGATGTCGGCTTGGAATCCTCAGTAGCATATCTTTGATATCTAGCCACACAATGCAATGTGTATTGTATGTGGAAACATATTATGAATATGTATGCCAATAGTGTTAGTGTATTCATTGATTCAATCTAGATCACATGAATTTGATAACAATTTGGGACTGACAGCCGGTATCCCGAGTTGATCGGCTATCTCTCTGACCCCCACATCAGCGTCGTACTGACAGCTATGGGCATGGTTTAAGATGGACAGCCAGCGAATGCTAGTGTCTAAAACAACATTGGCGGTACCTAAAGGGGTTAACGCAGGTGCTGCAATTAAGAGTGAATGAGAAAAGCAAAGAATGGCACTAAAGGCCATTCTCGATGGAACATTTTTCACTCTTCTTTCGACTGGCTTCTGCAAGAGTTAACAGGTTCCGCTGGTTAACAGGTTCATCCAATCACCTGTAATTTTTTAAAGCACCTGCCCTTTTAAAACTGTTTCAGTGAATGGCTCCCCAGATGGTTCTGTGTAAACGAACCATTTGGTGTGTCAGGTTACAGAGCACATCCTCCCTCCACAAAAACTTGAATGGAAACGCTGCTTGCACAGTTTTAGTTTTAAAACACTGGGGTTTCATTCTAGTCTGGACGGGCATAAACGGATCACTTTGTAAACAATTATGCAGACACCCACGTTCGCTTTCTGATTGGGTCTTATATACTCAATGTTTTCTGTCGCCATGATGCCCTATACTCAAGGGTTATTTTCAGTAAAAGTTCCACCACATCATCAGTCCAAGAAAAGTTTTGGTATAGCTGTTCCGTTACAGTAGTAGTAAATGTTCTTCAACTGGACAAACTGACAAATTGTTTACACCGGCAGGCGCATGGCCAGTGTACTGTACCTGAATGGTCATGTTGATATGTGCTTTCAGGCGTGTTAGCATGGACACAGATAAGTTCTATGGATATAGAGCCAAAACTCTCTGGTGGAGATTGTTTAAGTTTTAAAATCTAAAACGTATACTATAGTCTGAAGCTGTTATATACACACCTTCCGTGCTAAAGTTACCATATTGTGATCGAGTTCCTTCATTTACAAAGAACATAATTCAGTGTATTCTAAACAAACTTGCTGGGATTTAAAAGGGGACATGGCAGAGCTGTTTCCTCTACTACAGTGACAATCGACGCAGGTGGAAACACTGAGGCAACAGTAGAGGCAGCCATTTTTGTTTGTTAGTAGCGGAAGTAGGAGAGTAGTTGGCTAAACTGTTAATCGGGAAGTATACATCAGCCGCAACTGTCATCCTGGAGATGCCCCAAGACAGGTGAATGAAAAATTATTAACAGCACTTTCAGACCACTATGTGACTTCTATAAGATGTCTACAGTGAAACTGCACAAAATGTCATGCAAAAGGGTTGATTTGCTATTTGCCTGAAAGAAATGTGACACTCTTTGCTGGTGTTGCCCCCACCCCACGCTGCAACCGTGGTGGGGGAAAGGGGCACATGCTCGAGCAACTTGAAAACAAGTCGGGTCAAAATCAGGCTTAATTCATGTAGTCTGAACCCGGCATGACTAGTTAGTGGAAATATCAGCTTCTAAGGGTGGTACACAAAATCAAGGAGTCATTCCCCCTGATTGTTCTTTAAAACAAAATATATGTCAAAGGGCTGTCATCCAGAGGATGCCAGATGCAGAGGCTCAGTTGTGTTTACTGATTTTGATAAAGTTGAAATAAATGATAAAAATGTATTTCAACACTGATATTGGCCCAGTCTCTCTACCCTCAGACTAAAAGCTAATTAAGACAAATTTCAGTGTTATTTCTTGCATTTCACAAGCTAAACCTGTGTTTAATTGAAGGTGTGACTGCACATTAATAAAATATATGCTATTGTGCCCATATTATTATTGTTAATAGGGTCACACACATAATGGTCACTACCAGTCTTTTAGTATTAAATTAGTGGTGGAATTGCAATATTTGCATTCATAACATCATGGCTTTGATGAGAGACATTTCTCTATATTTTGTAAAATAGGTTATTGCATAATTCTTTATTGACCTATTTCTGAGATTTTGACAAAATTACATTTCATTCTCTGTGAGCAAAATGTTATTGGATGACTAATGTCTTTTAAGATAAAATGTTCTAGCCCTTCTTCACTGAGATCAGTCAAAATATGGCTTGATATTTGCTTATTCTTTTATCCTGTCAAGAACGAGTGTGTTATTTATTTAATGTTTTTTCTACATTACTAAGTGCCCTGGGTCCACTAGCCTTGAGACCATACAGTAACTTTGCTGCATGTAGGATGGAAACTCTCACTGCAAAAGCCTTTGTCACCTTGGTCACACAGGCTAAATGTTGGTGTAACTAAGAGATTCGGTGGAAATAAATATTTGTATATGCTTATTTCAAAACAATTTTTGATTTCAAAAGCGATTTCCTTGTTGTCGGGCAGCGAAAAGCAGTCTTTTATAAATACAATTTTGTGTCTGCAGATTGTTTCCTATGATATTGGATGTTGGTGCAACTAATAGATTCGCTGGGGGAAAATTGTACATGCTTATTAACATTTTACACTCTATTAGTGTTCTATCGGGAGCCAAGAGGTGGGTTTCCCTGTGGCATTTCCTTGTTGTTTTTTTAATACTTTACTATACTTTTTAAAGTATTTTATAATAATATTTTGTGTCAGCAGACTCGGCACATATTGTTTTCTATAATATTTGTTGGTGTAACTAAGAGATTTACTGGAAAGAAATATTTTTATATGCGTATTTCAAAATGTTTACACTCAATTTGTGTTCTAATTCAAGCGCATAAACATAGACATGGCACATCCCCTTTTTGCTGCTTCGCATCAATCCGAGTCGCCCACATGCGCAGTCAATGTGCATGCGTCCGTGCGGCCGACGCCGAAGCATAACATGTTGAAGTAGCTGACGTCGTAGGCAATACATAAGTTTGACGCAGATGCATAAATGGGCCTATAGTCTACTACCATTTTCAAGCTAATGAAATCTCTGGATGGATGGTGAAGCCAATGACGAGAGAAACGGCTATAAACAGGGTGTGAGAATACCTCCTACGGGAGTTAAAGGAATTGGGAGTGAGAAGGGAAGAAGGGAGAACACAATGTAATATAGAAAATAATGGAGGTTATGGATTCAACTGTAATAAACGGTAAATGGACTGCTTTTATATAGTGCTTTACAGTATTTTGCCTCACATTCACACACACCGATGGTGATTGCTGCCATGCAAGGTGCGACCAACAACCGGGAGCAGTTGGGCGGTAAGGGGTTAGGAATCTTGCTCAAGGATGCTTACAGGTATGTCAACACTGGGGTTTAAACCCACAACCTTCTGGCTGGGAGCCAAACACCCAGACCACTCGACCATCCTGTCCAATAAACTCAAATTGGTCACCATTGCATGCACTCAGGTGGTCATCACCTATAACATATTTTTTACACAAATGTAGTTTGGCCAGTTAGACTCTTAGAGAGACAGCGTTGAACAGCATTCATGCAAATCCTTCTCGTGTAACGGAATTAATACAAATCCTTATGTACATAAATCTAGTTTTACTATATGCATCTGTGAATTAAAGATATTTTTAATCTATCATGAAAATCAAGAAAAGGCTAATTAAATCATTAATTTTCATTTTATTGACAGCAAAAATTGTTTTTCCGTATTGGAAAGGAATATTGGACTACCACGGATCTCATATTTTAGTGGAGAGTCTGATCTACTGCCAATCGATCGATCAATGCATCCCTACTAGCATTCCCTACAGCAGGGGTTGCCAAACTATTTTGTGCAAAGACCACCTACAGAGGACTAATCTATTTAGAGACCCACCAAACACTGTTTGTACCAGCAAGGCTATTTTGGTCGAAACCTTACTCGCGCCAATGAGTGGAACAAAGTGTTAATAAAGCATGTAAGTCTTTCATTGATATTCTTTTTTTCGCGACCCACTCACTCCCACTCAGTGACCCACCAGTTTAAAAAACGCTGCCCTACAGGACATGAAAGTGGGAACCGAAAAAGGCTTTGCCAGGACGTGTGTGTGTGTGTGTGTGTGTGTGTGTGTGTGTTTGTGTGTGTGTGTGTGTGTGTGTGTGTGTGTGTGTGTGTGTG
>JAODUE010003249.1:0-11274 GCA_027564755.1 Amblyopsis hoosieri
AGGAGCACAAGGCTCCAGACAACACAGCTCTCAGGATCATAGGGACACACAAACCTCTCCACCACGATAAGGTGATGATTCCCGGAGAACAGTTATTGCAAGTAAATGCATTATTGGAGTTGATGTAACAAAATTGACAGGAAAGGTGAGTTTATGGTATTTTTTATGATCCTGAATTTCTTACAGTGAAATACTAGGAAGGTAGGCTAGTCTGCAAAAACCTTTCAAGTTTGAGGCAGAGTAACATTCCTATATGTTAAAATAATGAGTCTCTGAAGCTTGTTTTCTTACTTGCATACTGTAATCTTTGGGAAAGACAAACGCATAAAGAATATGATTAATAATGTTTATGAGGAAGAGAAGAAACACTGATATTTGCAGTTCTGCACAAACAAGACAAAGCATGCCCAAAGGTGGGGCAGAGGTTTATGTTGATCTGAGGCTGATAACTCAGGGTGGATGGGGTGCAGGGACAGGTTATCAGAACATATATGATGCTCTGTATAGGTCAACTCATCTGACATAAGATGCTGTGAACTTTTATCCCTTTCAGTATCAGGGTCATTTTCTCTCACACTAGGCAGCTGATCTATTCGTGGACACTATAAGGGCTTACATGAAAATAAAGAATGTAAGTCGAGTTAAGGCCCATTTATGCTTCTGTGTCGAACTTACGTCTTGCCTACGGAGTCAGCTACAGCGTAGGTTCAACATGTTGTGCTTTTGCGTCGGCCGCACGGACCTGTGCATGTTGAAAGGGCATGCAAAATACAAAAGTACCGTGTTTTAAATGGTCGTGGGTTTGAACCCCGGTGTTGACCTACCTGTAAGCATCCGTGAGCAAGATGCCTAACCCCCTAACTGCTCCCGGTGGTTGGTCGCACCTTGCATGACAGCAATCACCATCGGTGTATGAATGTGTGTGTGAATGGGTGAATGTGAGGCATAATACTGTAAAACGCTCTGCATAAAGGCACTATATAAAGGCGCTATATAAATGCAGTCCATTTACCATTTACAAATTGAATGTAAACGTTTTGAAATAAGCATATACAAATATTTATTTCGAGCGAATCTCTTAATTACACCAATATGTATCATAGGAAACAACCTATCGACACAAAATACTGTAGTATTTATAAAGAAGAAGCAGAAGCATACTTTAAAAGACTGCCTTTCGCTGTCCGTACAACAAAGATATTCAAGAAAACCCCCTGTTTTGTCATGTGCAGTTGTAGGCTATAGTCTTGGTTAATAATGGCCAAGCAAGACATGTAAACGTTTCTTTCCAGCGAATCAAATAATTATACCAGGGTTGTCAAAGGGAGACAGTTTGTGCATGCATGAAGGCTATGGTGTTGTTATAAACATTCCAAACAAAGCACTACTCTGGCATATGGACTTGCATCCACAAGATTGGTGCGTCGAATCGACATACTGTACAGACTGACAGGTAGTTAATTTTTAAAAGTTATTTTTGGAGAGGTGCACGTCAAGCTACGCCATAGCCTCACGCGTTGGTTACGCCCTATCCATAACTGACGCCGTAGCTTTGACGCAGAAGCATAAATGGGCCTTAAGTGTGACACTTTTCAATTGAAAGGAAGGTCATAATAGGTCATAATCTCATTATTTATTGATCTCAAAACTCTATTACAAGGCCATGTTGAGTCAATTATCTAGAATCTTAGAGTATGCTACTATCGATGTTACTGAAATACAGCGTATTTTAGTACATAGTAGTTGGCCAGAAACAGTTGCTGCTATTGAAGCTGGCAGTTCAGAGCCTGTTAATTGGCTCCAGAAATATTATGCAGTATATTACCAAACTTCCAGTTTGTCTTCTGTATAGATGTTTACATACAGTACTTATAGGTAGGTTTGGTAACCTCTTCATTCCAATAGATATACACTGTATTGTGTGCCCTTCTACATGATCATGACACACAAGAGGTATGTGCTATATTTACAATGGCCTTTCTTTTTTAATGCATGTAGAAAATTCAAAATTGTTCAGAAACTTAATTGTCGAATTTAGCAATCATTCTCGAGAATGACTAACCATATAAGCAACCTTCTTGATGTATCAATATAATGTGTAAAGTAAGAAATAAGGGATTTCATGTTAAGAATTCCTTATTTGTAATTCAAATGTAATCCAAAACTTCGACCACACATAATTTAATCTTTGCATGCAAGAAAGGCACCATAATCATGTAGGGCAACATGGCTTTACAATTAAAATGTTGCCATATTACTATATCACTAATGCTCTACAATCTAGTTCGGATGAGATACCAGTCAGCCAAGCACTTGACATTGATTCACAGCTCTTCATTTCAGCAATATCAAGGAATGTCCTGATGTTTTTTTTTGGCCCACCTGTATATTCCACTCATTAGCATACTGTTTAACCAACACATATACACACTATAATCTTTTCCATCTAATAAATGTACACTACATCCTCTATGCAGCGCAAGTGCACTAGCATATTCAGGACCAAGGACCCCTCCGCGCACACACACACACACACACACACACACACACACACACACACACACACACACACACACACACACTGCTACATATCAGTAGGCATCAATGGGGCTCTTGAGAAACAAAAAAATATTGTGATTTCTCCCAGCCTTGAACAAAAAGCATAGCACACAGCACCACATGATACACCTGCCAGCTATTGGTTCTGCATGGACAAACCCCATATGCTCAATGTCTGGACTCTGCACCAGTAACTGTGTGAGGGGCATATCAAAAGCCTATTTGCTGGCATTCTACACACCATTTCATGTGGATTGTCAGGCCACTTGCCTCCCAGGCATATGTTATCCGCTTAAAAGAATTGTCCTTTTCGTGAGCTATGCCAACAGGCCTTTTAAAGCAGAGGAACTCCAATGTGTTTGGATATGTATGCAGAGGGCTGTTTTCCACCTAAAAAAACAACCACAAAGATACATTGACATAATGCAGAGATTTTATTCAACTTGACTTGAATTTGTGCTATGGAATCAGTTCATTTAATTTCTGAGGGGAAGTATATTGTGGAGTGTATTCATGTTAAATTTAGATTAAAAAAAGAGGAAGTTATATCACAACCAAATCTGCAGATTTTTCTTTGTACTCAAAGACTTCCTTTCAAGGATTTGCATCATCTGTTTTCAAGATGAAAGTAATTGCAAATGAAAGAAACATTCAGGCTATTTGACCTTGACCGCAGTTGAACCTCTTCCGTGTGATTTTAGTTAGTAGAGTTCTGCACCATGAAGCAGGTTCAGCAGGTGTACACCCTTTCAGATCACCTGCCCCCTTGACCAACCATTCGATCGCTCTGACTGTTGTCTAACGTTTATGTAACTTTCTGCTCACCTGAACTAATAATATTAACGAGGTTTGTTTTAAGATTAATATTAAGAATAGTTCTACATATTCATGATTGTACATCTCATGATTAATACAGCACAGTGTAAATTATGAGCAATGAAAAGTGTCTGCGGGGGTAGAGTAGCCTGGTTACAGCCAACTATTGCTGATATTACAGTCTGGAAACCCTGTTTGCATCAGTGTTCGTTAGTGAGAGTCAAGCGTGTTTCAGTGGAATGGTGGTAGAGTTAGATGAGGTAATCAAAACAACAGTGATTGGTTAAATGCTGTCCAATAGGTTCAAAATGAACCAGAGGTCTATGCCCAGTAGGAAGCAATGACTGTTAACACTTCCCAATGGAGTGTGGCCAGACTATAGTCACAAAGTGAATATAGTCTGGTTACACTAGGCTAGTGGTGAGGGCAACCGCCATTATGGCACAGTAGTAATCTACAGGCTCAAGTGTACGTGTGTGTGTGTGTGAGTGTGACCGGGATTTTTAACGTAATTATGTAACCCTTCCCCCAAGGACATCTGAACCATGACTTCTGTTTTGATATTCATCAGTTTGATTAGTCAGATTTTCCAATATGAAACCATAGCAGGAACCTTGAAAGTAACAGGAGAAGGGCCTGGTACGAGCCTACATCCATTATCTTGACCGCTTCGGGTTGCGTGTCGAGCATACAGTATCATGTAAGTGAACAGTTTTGATAACAAAGACTGTCTTTCCTCTGGAATTAAAGGCAGTGAGACGACATGCATGTTACAAATGTATCTATGTATTGTTTGTGATGTTTATTAGTGATACCATAAAACATTTTTTTATATAAAGTGGATTTTCAAAAAATAAAGGAAATTATGTTTCCTTTTTTTTTTTACTACAAAATTAAAAGTTATTTATCAGCAGTCATCTCAATGATAGTGTTTTAGAGCTTTTAAGAGGACATACAAGTTACAACAAGATACAAGGGTACCGAGTTAAACTAATCTCAACCTCAGGCGACGTGATTGAGGCAACTACCATTGGGAGCTAAGGATATCGTTGACTGACAGATTGTCTTAAACATTTATAGTGGTAAATATACGAGAGGGGATACCTAGGCAACAAAAGCCTTGAATGTAAACAAGGGACCAGTTTTCAGCTACAAAGCGATGGTCGATGAGCGGATCGCTTGCAGTGTGTCTGGGGCTTTAAACTTGATTACTTTTCTGATGCCATTTGGTCTGATGCCTTTCGTATTCACCTGAAGGGTTTTGTTTGAGGCCATTTTGTCTGATTAGACCTTAGACTTGACAATGTTTTTGTATAAGACCTGAATCCGTTTAGTATTAGCCGTTTAGTAATGATGCCATGTCGTGTTAGACCTAATGCTAATGCTAAATCTGTACCCCAGCTTTGACGCACAATTCTGTTTTATTGCCACCACCTGCTACACTCAGATCAGTCAAGTGGCACTGAGCGTGTCTGGCATGACAACTTTTAATGAAACTAACTTCTCTCGTTTGTTTCCAATTCCATTTTGTGATTTGTCACTTTCAGATGTGTAACAGGCCTTTGAGGCTCAAAACAAACAAGTTTCACTTTCAGTTTATAGGGAATTGTGGTCATGTGGACATGAACCTATACTGACATGCAGTTTGTGAAATCACAAGACATACTGTATAAACAACCATGAAGCTGTCAATTATCCTGACAAGCAGTTATATTTCCGTTAACAGACTTTACAGATTTTTGGTTTGTTTTTACCCTATTTACATGTAATTCAAATTAAAACTAAAATTTGGCTCCCCCTCTCACGTCACAAGGGGATCTCATTAGAATTATACTGGGTATCTTTCTGAGTACTCACAACTTGTTGAGAACTACCTTTGCAAATGTGCCCCATTTTGTTCAAGCATTGGACCTGCTTGCAAAGCAAGCATGCCGCTATGTTGTTAGGGCGAATTAAGGCGCATTTCCCGCCTTGAAAACGCTGTGTAAAAAGGGCTTCTGGTTCCAACCAATATGGTGGCACCACTGTGCCAGAGGGACAAAGATGTATTTGCATAGGCACACCTTGCAGAAGAGAGGGTGGCCAATCTAGCCACTCTTGGCAGGGCTGTTTAGACTGGGTTGAGAAGGGTGCTGTGGTACTTTATCCTTGTTGTATTTTGACCCAAGCATGGCACAGACATTTCATTCAGACCTCAGGGAACTGTGTCAACATGCGGAAGAGGGGCATAAAATGTCTCCTTTACAACTATGTATTAGGCCCACCCACAGCCACAACATTTAGGCATTTGTGTAAATCAATTACACTCCCTGTTTCTGCCTTACACACTATCTCTTTCACCATTGCTGTTTGTTTATTGGGGATCAGACAGACACTTATGGGCTTAATTAATTTTGTTTGTATAGTGCACTATGCAAGTGGGGTTTCTTTATACATATACTGAGGAGAAAAGGAGACGTTTGGTCTCAAAAGTTGTTAGACCACACACGTCTGGGAATGGTTTAACAAAGTTGTCTGCATTCGTGACTTACTTTTGTGGGGTGGGCGGTTATCTACATCTGCATCAGATCTGCGTATGTTGCTTATACATATGTACTTCCTGGGTCCGGGTAAGGAAGTGACAGTTGATGGCATAAGCACGAGTCACTAGACAGAGAGGACGTGGGCTGGCAGAAGAATATGTGTCATGAGAAACAGAACAAATTGTATTAGTCAGTAGGAAAGGCCCCACATATCTAACCTGCACACACCAACCATTTTGATGCAATCATGAAACGGTCTGGAATAGGGAAGGCAAAATGCATGGCTGGTGATTGGATGAACAGTCTGTCTATCTCCGTCTATCATAGGCTAACAATACGCCTAAACCTCCCAGTATGATGCTGATTGGTTCAAGCGCCTGGACTTGAAGCTTGTCCAAGCAGCACGAGACTATAGGTCATATCAGCACAGCAACAAGCCATATGTATTCAGCATATTAGGGAGACTGTGCCACATATCATTAGAAACATTTACAGATACATTCCATGGTGGACTCCAGCTCTTAACTGTAAATTTCCACGGTTGCTACCTTGACATTAAACTCTAACCTGGACCCATGTATCATTTCCATGTATTGAGGATTAACAGTGAGACATATTTCTGGTCAGACACAATTCACGTGAGGTGCACTTATTTCTGCTGTCACCTGACCTACTTTCTCACCTCCTGTGAATAATTATGGCACTGGTGAAGTTAACCTGCTTCTGATAAACATATACAGGGCATAATATATATACTGTGTGTGTGTATATATATATATATACAGTATATATATATATACAAACACACAATCTCTGAGCTAAGCAGGTGGTCATGATATACCGTATACGCATAGTGAATGCATTATTAATAAAGGACATACAGTACAGTCACCTTTTAAAAAGTTGTTTATAGTAAATGTCTTTCTGTCTGTATTCAGCACAGATACACAGGCTGTGAAAAAACACGGATTTCGAGGAGTCGTGTGACATCATGCGGTTAGATTGAAAGTTGTGATGTCAATATAAATATACATGCTGAAGATTGAGAAGAAATTAGAATTCCAGCACATTTCTTTGACTTTTTTTGTGCATACAAAGCCAATTGACCTCTCAATAGTATATTCTGAATATATTTTGATACATGTATTTCCATTTTTTCTATTCAGGTATTAACTTCTATTGAGTTAAGGTAGCTGTCTAAAGTTCAGGGTGTAACAGTTTAAAATTACTTAAAATTTGCAGTCTAGAGTATTTCCTATAGCTTAGAAGCGTAGAGGTTTGAGATATGGTGATTCATCAGCTTTTTTACGATATTCTTAGGCTTATAATTTACAGTATATCATTATTTTGTACTTCATACCGATAAGCGCTTAATATTTCTCACTTGTGATTCTATAGGCTCTGGTCCAATTGGTGAATTGGAGTTTTCAGAATCCCACTCCACACGTTTTCACACTGACAAAATGTTGACATTGAGAAATATCAGGGACTGTACTATGAGTACAAAACAAAACATAAGAAATGAAACAAGTCTTTCTTTGTTGGAATTTCAACCATTTTCATGTAGCATTTAAGCACATTGTGACAAAAATTGTGCTGAAACAGTGTTTGGAGCATAATGATGTCACAGAGTGATCTCGACGGTCACTTAGCCGATGGCAGTGATTTTCATATTTTCCATTCATAATACAGAACAATGATACAGTGTTTAATGCAGGCCTGATTCAATCCAATGAATATACAGACAGACAGTATCTATTGTTCCTTCGATGCTACTTAGACAGCATATTATTGTGAGTGCACTTAATCACCGGCTATTCTGCGAGTTTGTGGAGGAATGCAGACAGAATATGGTGACTTGATATTTTGCAGTGATTTGGGGTGGCTGTCTCGTGGCAGAGTTTTGGAAAAATGTCTCTCGTCTCTCAAATCCGTGAATGTGTTGCAAGCAAGGGGAGAGAGGAGCCAAAGCTGGCTGATCCACAGGATATTAAAGCTGGCTTCAGACATCACCTGCCACCTGAATGTGGTTAATCTTCAGCTCCAAAGGAATGCTACATCTCAAAATGCAATGACAAAATGCTGCATGTAGTCACAGCATTTCAAAATGAAATCACCGCACAGTTCATACCTGAACATGTGTTCATTTTTAAAACTCAGAGAAAAAAGCAGTCGATAAGCAGTCACCACATCCAGAGTGCAACTTTATTGCAAAGTTAGCTAAGATCAGGCGTTACTCATTTCTGGAGCCTTGTGTGAGACAGAGTAACCACTTCTGAAACTGACATCATCTCTTGTCAGCACGTATTCATGTGAGGCAACATTTTCAACAATGGACATTGTGAAACAAATACAGGAACAGACTGACCAGTGCCCAGCAGATTGCCTGATTTGCTTCACAAGGATAGCAACAATTGTTTGTACATTTAGAATTAAAAAGGCAGGGTTAGTCATTCTCGAGAACACTTGCTAACTTCGAGCTCAAATCAAAACAGTATCCCTCTGATGGCCCGCCGTGACCCCGCTCCACACATTCAAACGCATTGTGAAGCAAAGCATAGCACTACGGCTTTGTTGATGTGAATGGTGTACACTTTTTCACAACTATTTATGTTATTTATAGTATTTACAGATTTTTTTTTTCCGCACACAGAAAACATAAGATAGCGAAATGCAAGGAAATATTTGGTGAATTTGACAAAAAGTGTTTTAGCTTGCAATAATTAGCTTGCAATAGCTGGCTATACATTTAATTCATCTGCTCTTTGACTGAACTGAACTAAATAAATCAGAACTGAACTGAACTAAATAAACCAGAAGGGCTTATTAGAAAGACGATTCTGTAAGAGCAGAGACAGTGAAGATAGGGGTAGAATAGAAAGAGGAGTACAGCAGAGGAGAGGCAGCAAGCACTTGAAAGAAACAAGCTGTCCTTATGGATCCTGTATATTATGTGAGGAAGGAATGTTAAAAGTGCAGGGATCATGTAATGATAGAGCTCGGGCCTGGGAGAAAGGGAGGAAAGTTGTCTCCGCTCTCCGCCCCTATAACTCTTACATCTTTACAGTGTCATTTAAAGCTAGAGGGAATAGAGGCGTGACGCTTGTGACCTGTGCAAACAGGAGAACCGGTTTGAGAAAGCAAAGATAGCAGCATGCACGGGGAAACATACAAGCTATACCCAAATGCCAAATAAACATTTAGATTGTGGGCAAACATTTGTTCATAATTCATATTCTATTTGGTAACTATTTGTGAATCTAGGACAGGATTATGGTGGGTAAATCAGATCAGTATTTATATTGATATAGTATTATTGAGGTAAGGAATCTTCAAGATCAAGGATTTAAGTTAAAATCCGTTTACACAGTGATGTGGAATCATTAATCGCAGTGCTTGTCTGTGCTGTTCAGAACCGGGTGTGAAAGGAGACAGTAGACCAGGGAAGAGTAGAAGAAATCCACTCCAGACCCTCTACAATGGAGACCAGGTGAGATTAACGCTTGTATTTAGGATGTAGATTCTATATGACTATAACAATTATGTAGTTCTATTATTACAGTAATTTTAGTCAGAATTTTGTTTAGCACACTGTGCATACTACTTTTTTTTATTGAAATGTGTAAAAAAATAAATTCTAATACCTTAATATGTTTGGTTTGAAATTACGATACCACATATCAAGTATCAATCTCCCTACAGTTACATGCAAATATATAGTGCATAGTTGTGTTTCAAACATGCTTAGCAACTATGTTTTACATTTTTAAACCTATGTTTAGTGCTAAAAAAGGGGATTGGCCCCTTTCTGTGACAGTCTAAACCTTTGACGAGGTGTTAGTCTTTCCAGAAGTTGACCACAAACAGGACATTTCCTCTGGAGCAAATACTCATACTGGAATCTATTGACATTGGCAACATTCCTAAAATTTAATTTTTCCCGCCAAATAGTTTCTCAGAAAACATTATTCTTTAACAGTGTTTAATCCATTATAGTTAAGATGGGTATTAACTCACATTACATTGAAGTTTGATCATGCTGTTATTATTAACTTATTCTGATCTGGTGAGACTTTAAAATTAATTCCAAGGCTATTGCTTTGCCTGAGCTCACTTAATGTCCAGAACGACATTGGAATTTGGAATAAGATCCCACAAATGTATCACTTGTCTAGCGCACAGCCAAGTGGATTGTTTATTTATTTTAGAACACCTTATTAAATGTAGTGGTCCTGACAGATTTGACCAGCGGGTGTTATGTTGACTAAACAAGAAATAAAGTATCTTAATATTGTACTGTAATTGTTTAAACTGTTTCCAAGAAAAGCAAAGTCTTGTAAACACAAATGTCAGTATAATTATATAGGTATAAGTATATAGGTGAACTTGCAATAGTTTTCTAATCAATATTCTTGTTTCCTCCTCCACCTTGTGTTTTTCGCTCCCAGCAGTCGGAGCTGTCAGCAGCCCAGAGGTCATTGCAAGGTCGTCGCGAGCTGTTGGAGCAGGAGTGTCTGAGCCACAGCAGGAAGCGCAGGGTTCTTTCCCCTGAAGACCTGAAGCACCTCATTGTGGATGACAAGCATAGCCTCATCTACTGTTACGTTCCCAAGGTCACAGTACAGTACATACTGGGATGTAGCCAACGCTGGGCTTTCATCGTTCGGCTGTTCAGGCCACTTCTCAGGATTGTGTGGGCAGGGGTGTGCTTCACATGTGTATAAGAACCTATCAGTTGTTCCGCCCTAACAGGTGGAAGAAGACTGACATACTGTAGGTGAGCCAGATTATAGGTGAGAGATCAAGTAGGTTCTCTACACACCCACAGTCCTGAGAAGATGTCTGTTCAGCCAAGTTCAGTCAAAAAAACTGTGTGTGTGGACAGGTGCTTTTAAAAAACAGGATGAAACACATCCAATATTTACAAATGTAGAACTATTCACATTTAAATAAGCTATTAGGAGTTTTCCACTATTTCCTAACATCGCTGTATTTGTGATCAATGTGTATTGAACTTGAACAAATTACACCATTTGCCATTTTATTGTGAAAAATTCCTTTGTTTGCCGCTGGTTCACTTTCAATTCAATTTACTCAGAAAGGCCAAAAAGTGTTCTTATCATTGCCACTACTCTCTTTAATACACACACTACAGTTGGAAAGTTGTTCTTTAGCTCCAAAGGGTTTGGAAATACAATCTTTACCCTGGAAAATGATATCGCTTTTGTATAGTGCTGGGACGATTAGTCGACGTAACCGACTTCACCGGTTACGTAAATACGTCGATTTGCTAAATGTATCGTCGACTCGGAAAAATATACCTATAACTATGCTCCGATCTGAAAAATAGTGCCGTTAATGGACTATGAGAGGCAGC
>JAODUE010003250.1:0-11273 GCA_027564755.1 Amblyopsis hoosieri
CGTCGCTGGCCAGGGTAGAGTTGGGCTCGACGGCGTCGCTGGCAACTGTGGCGTTTACGGCGTCGCTGGCCAGGGTAGAGTTGGGCTCTACTGCGTCGCTGGCCAGGGTAGAGTTTATGACGTCGCTGGCCAGGGTAGAGTTGGGCTCTACTGCGTCGCTGGCCAGGGTAGAGTTGGGCTCGACGGAGTCGCTGGCCAGGGTAGAGTTGGTGGTGTCGCTGGCCAGGGTAGAGTTTATGACGTCGCTGGCCAGGGGAGAGTTGGGCTCTACTGCGTCGCTGGCCAGGGTAGAGTTGGTGGTGTCGCTGGCCAGGGTAGAGTTCGGCTCTACTGCGTCGCTGGCAACTGTGGCGTTTATGGCGTCGCTGGCCAGGGTAGAGTTGGGCTCGACGGAGTCGCTGGCCACTGTGGCGTTTACGGCGTCACTGGCCAGGGTAGAGTTGGGCTCGACGGCATTGCTGCCAACTGTGGCGTTTACGGCGTCGCTGGCCAGGGTAGAGTTTATGGAGTCGCTGGCCAGGGTAGAGTTTATGGAGTCGCTGGCCAGGGTAGAGTTTATGGAGTCGCTGGCCAGGGTAGAGTTGGGCTCGACGGCGTCGCTGGCCAGGGTAGAGTTTATGGCATCGCTTGCTACTGTGGCGTTAAGGGCGTCGCAGGCCAGGGTAGAATTGGGCTCGACGGCGTCGCTGGCCTGGGTAGAGTTGGGCTCAGGGGCATTGGGCTGGACCATATTTATAGCTACTGTAGTGTTGGGCTGGACAGTCATAGAGCTGATGTAGACAGTGTCGCTAGCTACTTTGGCATTGGGCTGGATAGGATGTCCCTTTGTAACAGCAGCAGTTATATCATCTTTTCCAACTCCTAGCACAGGGATCAGGTCCATCTCTGTACTTTCCAGCTTCATCTTTGAGGTCTCAACTTCTACTTCATTGGTCTCCAATAGTACTTTATAGAGAAGAAGATGTACTTGAGAGCATATTACTACATGTTAACATTTACGATATTTTAGAAACCTGTAAGTGATGCATGTACAATCCACGTACCTTCTTTAGCCAGATCATTTTCAGACTGCATTGACTCAAACAGTTTAATGACATTACTTATAGAGCCTTCATTCAATGAATGCTCTGAGAGGAGAGAAAAGAAAAAGAAAAATGTGAAGGTTCATTTTCATGTCCTTGCTTAACACTGGTTAAACCGTGCCATACCTCACCTCTCATGTCAAACTGAGAAACATCATTGGAGTCCCACAAATGTTTAAATGGTGCAACTGGCAAACACAGTCCTGCCATGACAAACAGTTCAACAGGCCAAACTTCTATCCTTACTGTAGGACATGTTAGTAAGCAGTGTCTGAGAGTAGTGCCAGACATTAGAATAATACATATCCTCATAGCAAACAAGCAACACAGCTTTGAGTTCTACCTAGACCACTTTTAATGATACTGGACTATTTATCAAAATGTTGTACACCATTACTAGTCACTCTGGCTAGAAGAAGATAAAAAAAAGAAATAAGTAAAAATAAAAACAAACACTTGAAACCTCCAATGAACCTCATGAAACTCCTGGATATTTTGCATTGCAAGTGAAGTGTGAGTATACAGCTTGTGTTAAGTCATCTAGTTAAAACAACTTCATGAGTAGTATGTTGATTTGTTGACAAAGAGTAGACATAGAAATAAACTGTTTAAGCCATATATGCTGATTGTAAGGTAAATAATATAATGAATGTCTTAGGCAAAGTGAAACTATGAACTGCCGCCAATATTCATCTGTCATTTGAATACAAGAACTTTAACATAAAACACACAAACCTTCAGCAAGCAGAAGCATTACTACAACCCAAACCACTCCCATGATGTATTTAGGTGTCCAGCCCAAAATGATTGCCTGACTGAAAGCACCGTTTTAATAGTGCTCTTGGTGCCACAGTTGTTACCAATGACTATCCTAACGAGCTCTCACATTGAATAGTTGTTTCAAAAGCTATAGAGTTCACATGGCAAAATTCTATAAAATGTGAGTTAGTCTATGCTTATCTATAGTCAGTAATTAATCTATGAATTCTTATTCTACCAAAGATGAGTTTCTTGGCATACTGTTTTGTTCAAAAGTACTATGAGATTTTGCAATGCTTAAAGGTAAACTATTTTATTAATATTAATAAAACAAGCAAGCCAACATTCTTTGCTGTTGAATTGCATGATTCATCTTGTACACTAACACAGTTTTACAGGCTATGTATTACAAATATACTGTAATAATAATTTACTGTGACTTTCTGTCCATCTTGGGTCCACACATACTGTATCATATCACTTATTTATTGTTGCTACTGGACACCACCTTGAATTATGAAAATACTTCTAGTTGGTCACGGTATTCAGACAAGCTTCAGGTTCTGAGGGTCAGGCTAAAGGGGCACAAGCAACCCTGGTCCTGGAGAGCTACCGACCTGCATGTTTTAGGTGTTTCCATGCTTCAACACACCTGATTCTAATGAATGGCTCGTTATCAGTCTCTGCAGAAGCCCATTGATTTGAGTCAGGTGTGTTGGAGCAGGGAGACATCTAAAACAAGCAGGATAGGGGCCCTCCAGGATCAGAGTTGGGCACCCCTGCTCTACACTTATATTACCTGTGGGTCCAGTGGACCCCAACCTGTGTGTAATATAAATGTGTTGGGCGGGGGAGGGGTGGGGGGTGCAATGTACAGTAAGGTCATTAAACATTTCTTATATAATTTTTCACAGAAATGAGCCAAAGCCAAGAAGTCTGAGGTGGAAATTATTATAAATCATACAATATATCTCATGTTAAACATTGAAAACGGGTCCTAAAAACATTAAATTATGTCCCGGGCCCTGGGATTCCAGTCGGCGTCCCTGTATAGACAGGATTAAGATCTACTGTTATGGAATATATAGACATGATTAAGAGCCACACTATTGTAGAATATATGGCTGTAGATCCATACTGTTATTGAGTGAATGCATTTCTTTACGTCAATATGCAGCATTTACTAAAGCTTTGGCCAAGTGAAACACATACAGCACAAGGAATGACCACTGATATTTATGCCACTGCTAAAGAGAGCAGCGTCCACAGCAGGGGCGGTTTTACAATGGTAATCAATCAAGATGAACAGGGGACAAGTATACAGTGCTGACACACATGAATCAGTGGTTACAATGCTGATGTAAAGGCATGTCACCGGTCGGTCACCAGAGATCCACTGATGTTGGTGTAAGATACTGTCGAGATGCTAATTGTCAGGTCCTTTCTCTCAAAATATGCTGTATACATGCAAAGTCCAGTTCCACTTGGCAGCCATCTTGTAACGCCTCTGGGCAGTTATTGGGAAGAATGTAGCTAAATTAATTACTACATTTTCTGTTGTCATTGGGACATACCTGCACCCTAAAAAGTCCCATTACTGGCACTTGGAGTCCTCATGTGGCATCTGTTAACATTACACCGACAATAATGTATTTGTTCTCATGTGATGCATTTCATTCAATTTAAAGTAAAATTGCTCATTGTTGTTGCCCTATCGAAACCTATTGCATCCTAACCTTCACTCTGTGGTTCCTTCCCAAGATTTCTTCCCTCTTTTGTTTTTCCTATGGGGTTTTTAATGGAGGGAGGAGCAGGTTATGTGAAATGTGGGCTGTACAGCCCTTTGAGCTTTAACCTTGACTGGCTCGCCACCCCGTCTTCTCAGGTCACGGGCTGTTCGGATCCTTCGAGATCCTGTCGTCGTGGCGACGCACCCGCGAGGACCAGCACGTGAAGGAGCGCGTGGCGGCGGTGTTCGAGGATGTGATGCTGCGCCTGTCGGGCTCCACGGGGCTCCACGTGGCGACGCTGGGCCTGGCGGCCTCGCCGCTCACCAACATGGAGGCGGTGCGCCTCTTCTGCCTGCACGCCGCCCTGGCTGTGGCCGTGGCCTACGTCTACACACTGAGCTTCTACACCTCCTGCCTGGCCTTCACGGGCTACCTGGAGACGGCCTACCGCCACGGGTGCTTCTGCCGCAGGGTTCCCCGGCCCGAGAGGCTGGGGGCGGAGCCGGCCTGGTACCGCTGCCTGATGCACACACGCTACCAGGACGAGGAGGGCGCGCCGCCGTACGCCAACGCGCACCCGCAGCCGCACGGCTACGTGCACGCCCACGGGGCGGCGCAGCCGGCCCACATGCACGCCCACGTGGCGGCGGCCAACCCGGCGTACGTGCGCGCCCACGTGCCGGCCGTGCCCGAGACGCACCCGGAAGACTCGCATCTGCTGTTGTCGTGCGTGCAGCGTTGCTACGGAGACTGGATAACCAACACCTACGTGAAGCCGTTTGTGGTGCTGCTGTATCTGGTGTACATCTCCTTTGGCCTCATGGGCTTCCTGCAGGTGGTGCACACACACACACACACACACACACACACACACACACACACACACGTCATTAGTCCCATTGATTACAATGTCAGAGTTTCTTATCCATCTACAGAGCAAAATGTCACAATACTATCTGTATGTCTGTCTGTCTGACTAACTAACAATTCTATCTATCTATCTAACAATACTATCTGTCTGTTTGTCTGTATGTCTCTCTGTCTGACTAACTAACAATTCTATCTATCTAACAATACTATCTGTCTGTCTGTCTGTCTATCTATATATCTGTCTGTCTGTCTGTCTGACAAATTAACAATACTATCAGTCTATCTATCTGGCTATCTATCTGTCTGTCTGTCTGTCTGACTAACAATTATGTCTGTCTGTCTCTATCTAACAATACTGTCTGTCTGTCTGTCTGTCTGTCTGACTGACTAACAATAATGTCTATCTATCTGTATGTCTGTCTGTCTGACTAACAATACTGTCTATCTGTCTGTCTGTCTGTCTGACTAACAATACTGTCTGTCTGTCTGTCTGTCTCTCTCTCTATCTATCTAACAATACTGTCTGTCTATCTAACAATACTGTCTGTCTGACTATCTAACAATACTATCTGTCTGTCTATCTAACAATTCTATCTATGCATGCAGGTGACCCAGGGCTCTGATCCCAGCGCCCTGGTTGCAATGGACACGGCCACGGTGTTGTACAGCCGCGCCCAGCAGCGCTACTTCAGCGCCTACTCCCCCGTGATCGGCTTCTACATCTACGAGAGCGCCCCCTACTGGAACACCTCGGTGCAGCGAGACCTGCTGGAGTACGCCAAGGGCTTCCAGCGAATCAGCTGGCTGGAGGCCTACCTGGGCTACCTGACGGAGAGGAACCAGTCCACGAGCCAGTCCCGTGACAACTTCACTCGGACGCTGCGCCTCTCCTTCCTGCGGCAGCCGCAGTTTGCGCACTTCGCCGACGACATCATCTTCGCCGAGCGCGGCCCGGGCGAGGAGCCCAACGTGGCGGCGTCGCGCGTCTTTCTGGTTGCCAAGACGACGGAGAACAAGCGTGAGGAGATGTCGGCACTGCTGGACACGCTGCGGCGGCTGTCGCTGACGTCGCGTGTCCGCTTTCTCATCTTCAACCCGTCCTTCGTCTACCTGGACCGCTACGCTGCGGCCGTCAGCTCGCCGCTGCGCCATTCGCTGCTTGCCAGCCTGCTCCTGCTGGGCCTGGCCTCGCTGGCGCTGCTGCAGCCCCTGGCGGCTGCCTGGCTGGGCCTCACACTGCTGTCGGTGCAGTTCGGCGTGGTGGGCTTCATGACGCTGTGCGGCGTGGAGCTGGACTGCATGTCCGTGCTGTGCCTGATCGCGGCGCTGGGCCACGCGGCCGACAGCAGCGGCCCGCTGCTGTGCGGCTTCGCGTCAGGCCGCGGGGACAGCCGCACGGGGTGGGTGCGCGCCGCCCTGGAGAGGCACGGCGTGCCTGCCCTGCAGACGCTGCTGTGCTACGGCGCCGCCCTGGCGCCCGTGGCATGCGTGCGCTCCAACCTGACGCGCACCGCCTTCTGCTGCCTGGCGCTGACGGCCGGCTGTTCTGCCCTGCACACGCTGGCCTTCCTGCCCGCGCTGCTCACCTTCCTGCCCCCCTCCAAGGACCGGGGACAGAGGCCCGGTCCCGGGCAGGAACCCCGGCAAGAGGTGGAGTGTGTGGAGATGAACGACAGCACCAGAGTGGTGGACCAGATCACCACCGTATGAACACACACACGCGCGTCATGGACCCCTCCTTGGTCGCCATGGTGATGTCTAGCTAGGACGTAGCAGCGTCTGAGGAGGGCACCAACACCCTGCAGAGAGAGAGGGGGAGATAGAGAGAGAGAGAAAGAGACAGGGAGAGTGAGAGAGAGTGACATAGAGAGAGACACAGGGAGATACAGAGAGAGAGATGGATAAATACAAAGAAACGGATCGTAGAACATCTCAGAGAATGAGAGATTGGTTTCCGTTGCTAGTGTGGTGCATAATAATGAGATCTTCTCAAAACAGCCAATCAGGAGTCCACAGTCCACAGAGGTCAATTTTGGACACAACGTCTCCCCTTCAGACCGCTTTATAGCCAATCACACTGTTAGGATGCCTTCTAATTAACGACAACACCATGCACATGATCTTTGTTTTTACTGTAAGGCTGGATTAATAAAGATCACACTGTGGAAACCTAGTCTGCTTTCACATTTAGTGTTTTTATCAGGTACCGTTTAATATTGCATTGAGAAAAAATTATTCTCTGGTTAGTTATTCTTGCATGGAAATATAAATTTGTGTGTAAGATCTGTTACTTGCAGGATTTTAAAACACCCAGTTTTGATATATATTTCCATTTGCAGCGTAAACATTCACAACACCTGAGCAGAATTAGCACTTAATTGTCATAAAATCCCATATTTAAATTAACTCCACCTGGAGTTGATATCACTGTGCTTGGATTAGAATTGGCACAGTCTTGGATGAAAGGCTGAATCTCTGATTGTTGATAGTGAACTGTAGAAATCACTTCCAAACCAAACAGTCTACTGTATGATGTCAGTCAGTCAGTCAGTCAAACAGTATGTATATGTATACTTTATAGTTATGTTTATTTATAAATATTTCTTGTGAGGACATTATACTTGGCTGCGTCACAGCTAGACACCAGATTATAAAATCTATGTCAAATGCAAAGGTTATAAGCATTAGACTGAAATCTTACCTCAGACAGCGATAATAGCAGCCAATTCCAGATTGGGTAAATACTTTGTTACCTAGTGTAAACTTAAGCCGTGCAGTGCATGGTGCAGTCCCATATAGTTCTACTGTATGTGCAGAACACATGCCCTGAAGAGAAAGGAAGTCTGAATGACTGAATGCAGTTGCCTCTGGCGGTGTGTGTGGGCGTGCTTGCTTTTGTCTTTTTTTCTCAACTGCCTATAGATAAATGCTTTGTTCAGATTTGGGGAAATGTGGGATGTGATCCGATGTGCTCGGAGAATTACAATCCTGAACACAAAGTAGTAAATAATAGAACAAAGATGCTGTACTAGTGTTAAATTGTTAAGCTTGGGGAGAAAAATTTATTATTATAAGAAACCATCCTATTGTATTAAATTTGACCCATGTTTGAATTCATTAGTAAAGACTGAAGATTTAAAAAACACAATTTCTTTTCCAATAAAATGCGGTATTCTGTAACTTATTCATCCATAACTATATACATACTTAACCCTTGGTCTTTGATATGAAATGATGATCGTTATCTTACTATGTAATAGTTTCTAGTTCAAAATATGTACAATTTATCTATTTTAGTGCTTTTGATGAACAGAGCAGTATTAGACCATGACCCAAAATACAACTTTTCTTTTCTTTTGTGTTAAAATTAGCAATTATTGTTACATGTTGTGTTATGGGTCAAAATTGACAGCATATACTTTCCTATGAAAAATAGTTGAATTCCCCAAAACAACTATATTTTGCCAATAGTACTGATGTTGGTAAAATACTCAATACCACAGGGCCAACATTTTATTTAATTTTTATTTGAAAACATACCACATCACTCCGCATGGCACCCATTGCCCGCCAGTGCTGTGTACAGCCAGTTTGTTTTATGGGTGG
This sequence comes from Amblyopsis hoosieri, assembly GCA_027564755.1. Lineage (NCBI taxonomy): Eukaryota > Metazoa > Chordata > Actinopteri > Percopsiformes > Amblyopsidae > Amblyopsis > Amblyopsis hoosieri. Next base: position 8,048 of record JAODUE010003250.1, read on the forward strand.
TGTCTTTCCACCTATTGAAACGTCTCCGATGCCAGAGCAAGGTTGATGCGACACAACAGATAAACACTGACCACTGTCATCAGTGAAGGTCAATGAGGAGAATATCTGCCGGTACCGATGTAGGCCTACGGCCAATGTATAGGTGCATCCCTAGTGTATGTATCTCTCTGTGTGTGAGTGTGAGTGAAAAAGAGTGTGCAGTTATGTGCACGAGATCATATTTATGGGATCATGCTGCATGTCACTCCAATCGAATTCAAGTCAATATGCTTTCATGGCATGACAGAATTTTTATTACGAAAAGTTTTATTACGATTATTTTTGTTTTGGTGTCATTGTTTGATACTTAATAGTTTGGCAACATTTACTGTATTATGTATTCTTTTGAATAAGCAATCTATAATCATTACTGGGTCAAATTTGACCCATATGTAATTTTTTTTATAAAGGCATTTAAAAAAGAAAAACTATCAAAATGTGTATTATTGCATTCACTAAGCCATTGTTGAGGATGTAATGCCTTGTTTTGCCGGAAATATGTACAGGTATGTTTCACACATTTAAACTTGAAAACTGGTCAAACTTTAAGGATAAGAAAACCATACAACAGAAGCCAACTAGCCTACATTCCTTCATGGCTTGGCCTTTAATTGGTCAAGTCAACGTGTTATTGCATGAAAACTATAGGAATCACAATGTGATAAAGAAGTCAAATGAAAAAGGAGAATATGATGGATTTTACATATCTTATTTGTTATGTACAACCAAAGGGAAGCATTGGGTATCCCTCCAGGATCAACCCCTCGTTTGGACTGTACCATTATTTTCCAATTGGGAGAAGTTTGAGATATAATAATTCACGAACATACACAATCACTAGTAACCAATCAATAGTAATAACAACAAATACTTTTGATGCTTTACTTTTTTCCTGTCTAAATGTTCTTCAAAAACGACTGTACCTGCTGTCGGTATTCTTTTTTTAAACAGGTGAAAATGTTTTAACCTTATTTAAAATGTTTTACAGCCCCCTTGTGGTCAATAAACACATTTGCACACCAAACACCTAGTATGATAAAAAAAGATAGGTATTTGGAATAAATGGCTGTTTAGAGACTATACAGTATATCAGATTCATTGCTGCATCTGTGTGTCTGTCCATGTGCATCAACTCACCCTGAGGCTTTCATTTTCTTCTTTGGATTCATTTTATGTCTGACGTCAAAACCATTCCTCACATTCACGACCCAGACAACAGTGGATCAGTGTGTGTGTGTGTGCATGTGTGTGTGTGTGTGTGAATGTGGTCATACTGTTTGTATGTGAGAGAGAGATAGGTTAGACCAATTTCTCAGCCTCACAGCCAGTGACATATACATCCCCATAGTACCTACTGCTGCTATTCATTACACACACCCGCACACACACACACACACATATAAAGGTTAATACTCTGTCCAGGAAGTGTCTGAGTCTGTATCCTGTGGCACCAGCTGTCCAGGGAGGGAGAGAGGGAGGGAGGGAGAAAACGCATAGGGGCGACTACTTGAATCTAAGTTGATTTATTGTTAATAAATCTCAAAGGCTTCATTTGTCACCCCATTTGGAGAAACAGTGTGTTTTACAAACAGCTCAGGATATTGTTTTTACCAAATGGAAAAGAGAGGAAAGCAAAAGCATACAGATATACTGTACATAACTTTTAAAATGAACATTTCCATTTCAAATAGCTCTCACATCATTCAAATGGCACAAATGTGAATACTTCTGAATAGTGCGTGTTGTATCTGTACACTAGAACCTCTTGGTGCAGGATTCCGTACACCATAGTGAAAGAAATTACTCACCAATTTGAATAAATAGCTTATTTGTTTTATTTTTTATTAAAATACGTCTGTCCGCAAACTGGTTATGATGGCAGAGCTCTCTCTCTCTCTCTCTCTCTCGCTCTCTCTCTCTCTCTCTCTCATCCAGTGCAGAATGGGTCATATTCCATCCCTCAGGAAAACTGATTTCCGCGGTGCAGCCCTGATTCTCAGCAGACTCATCACGTCTCCGTGGAGACACTTGCCCAGGACAGGATATAGTTGGAGCAGAACATAATAGGACAGAACAGGACAGGGCAGTAGGCTGTGTAACCAAATACTCTGGAATTGAAAGTCTAACTTTAATGATTTTAAACCAGGAGAGGCTTAGCGTTTCAAGAGACTCCAGGCCAGGAGAGCATAGAATAGCCCTCAGAAGGCACAGATGTGTTTGCAAGTGATGAGATAAATGTTCAAGAGGACATTTCTGGAAAGACGGATGAAGAATACAACTAAGTGGAATAATGAATAGACAATGGATGGAGAAGTTCTGTTTTGCTCCGTAGGACCAACACACACACAGGCGGCTGGCCATTCCCAAGTGCAGCAGGTGAGTGAATCATTCTGTAACGTGAGAAAAAAACTAATATTCTTAAATAGACAATAAATTATACTGTAGGTCTATTTTAATGTTGTTGCAACTTCCTGATGCAACCCTGTTCCTAAATTCTTCACTTAGATACAATTGTGTGTTAATTAATGTAATTAGCACAATTATAATTGTTAAATGCTTCTGTCTTAAATGTAACAATTACTGTAATCAAACAACAACAAAGATAATAGAAGGAAAAAGTAGTAAAAGCCAAATGTTATTAAATGTATATGTACAGTAGTGACATGCAAACACAGTGCTCAGGCCAAATTGGTTCAGACTGCTCAATCTCTTTTGTGAGAGTGTGGTGATATAATCTGGTCTACAGAAACCTGCCCTGCCCTGCAGTCAGGCAGCCCACTGGGACAACAACAAACATAATGTGAAGGAACGTCTCAGTTTCTCGCATGATAAATAACCTGCAGATACCATAACAGCACCCAACACACAGACAACAGATATCACACACACACTCCTGGACAGATAAAACAACCTGTGTGTGTGTGCGTGTGCGTGTTGAATTTGTAACATTAATTCAAATGTAAATATACTCTTTCAGAAAAGAAAAGTAAATTCAAGCAAACAAAACATAACCAGAATAAACAAATGAAATGCGTCTATATAGCCTATTATCTTAGCAAACAAGTTTATTTGCAGTGATGTGGTAAATGACAAGATTAGTTAGTGATTAAATATATGTTGCAAAAAGATTGGTCATTTTTTATTTTGTGACCATCCACAATGACATTGATTTGAAGAAACCGAGTAT
>JAODUE010003252.1:0-32460 GCA_027564755.1 Amblyopsis hoosieri
GTAATTAATATCTTTTTGATACTAATTAATAGCTGTCAGATTACTTCTGAGAAGAAAACCGCAGTGTTATACTCTCTTACAGGTTATTGAAGAGCTAAGGCAATAACTACTGTTAGAAGTGCAAATGAAGCCTATTGTGTTCCATGACTGATGTATTAGCTACCCTTTCTTGTGATATTTATTAAAACTGATAATTTATCATTACGCTATTGAATTATTTTGTATTTTAACAGTTAACATTTAGTAACCATTATACACTACTACCACCAACTACCACCTCTCTGATCTCATCACAGGGGACTGAATGTAGGCTAAAGGCAGCCTATAGTACCGCCCCCTCTTCCAGTTGCCTATGTTTTTCTATGACAATCGCTCTAAAATGACTGGATGCCGTTAACACAATACTCTATGAATAATGGCTTAAATAAAACGGATGGTTTGAGGAACGTTAGCGCAAGTCATGGTTGGAGATGGTGTTCATTAAAGCTCACTAAAACTGAACTAGATAACATGACACAGCTTGCTACACTTCTAGAACATAATGGGGAAGTTGTAATTTCACTTTGGCTCCCTCAATTATTATTATCTATCACTGTAACGTGTTTCTGAAACAATTGTAATTAAGAAATATATCTCATGTTGCTATGTTCCTTAAGGTGACAATACTGGTTGATGGCATTCTAACCACCACGGGCTACACCCAGGAAGACTACACCATGCTTGGCTCGGATGACCTCTTCTATATTGGTGGCAGTCTCAACACAGCCGACTTGCCCGGCTCCCCGGTCAGCAACAACTTCATGGGCTGCATGAAAAATGTGAGTATAGCCTGGCCTCCCTTTGCACAGCGAGAAATACTATCTGGCCCTCTTTAGGTAGCACTGGCACTTCCTATTAGAGCATGTTCTGCACCTAGGAAAACACTGTTTACATCTTTATTGATTGCCTCACAGGGTGTTTGAAGGAGAAAACCTAGCGCTGTAGCTTGATGGTGCTAATGCATAGCTATGAATATGTCTTCCGGACTTCTAAGATAAAAATAACTTCATTTAGGAATATATAAGTGGTTTGTTCATATTATAACTTGCGGAAATGTGACTGTGGATTCCTGATGCATTAGTGAGAGAACGTTGTACAGTACCTCTTCTTGCATTAGCCGGCAAATACAGATTACAATTAGGCAATTTAGTGGATGCTTTTATTCAGTCACTTATAATGAGTACTAAAAGGAGCAGATACTGCGTATAGGTATCTTGCGTAAGGACACTTACAGATAGGCCATTTCTGTGGCTCGATCTCAGACCTCTTGGCTGGGAGTCGACCACCCACAAGGTAATCCTGCTAGATAATGTGTAACAAAACTGCGCTTCGAGTGTGATTACTGTTTAAAAATCCATAGGTCACATATCTGGTCCCTCGACATTGTTGGTGTGTACGAGAATATACTTGTTATTTGTGGTAGATATCTGCTGATGTAAGGAAGGCACTTGTTGGCGTTGACCACAATCCTTTGTATGTGATAGTATTCACTGGTCTTACAGTATATTAATCGGTGGATCGGTGATCCAACCTCTGGTATATAGGCTTTCTTATTATGCGGGTTAAGATGACATGCCAAGTAGCATCTAGTGATGAGGGCAAAGTGCACACGGGGTATTGTTGCCTTCTCGCACCATCTGGGAATAGCTGCTATAGCAAGTCAAGGTGCCAGGGACATAGGAAGAACAGTTCTGCACCTCGGAGCTTAACAGTGAGCTTTAGGCAAGGCATAGTGTTAAACAATGAAGTGAAGATCGCTGTACTTCTCATTCTTGTATGTGTGGTGCTCCTATGCAGGCGATGAGTGAGGGAAATGGGTCTATGGGCGTGACATCACGCAGCATGTAGTGGTAATTTGCAGAATGGTGGCAATGTGGACCGTGACTAATGTCTCTAGTTCTTACATGACGACAGATGTGAGTGCCATAGGGAAGACGTCACCATGTTGTGTTGCCTTGGGTATTTTAAAGGACACACCAAGATGTTCTAGAGATGAATTACTTAATTAAAGATAAAGATTTTTCTTGTTTGGCTGCTATGATTGTTCAGTGCCTGGTTGATATATTTACATGTATGCTTACAAGGAAACCAGATTGTTGTGTTAATAGAGATGGCTTGACCAGTAAACAGACTATTGCACTGTAGACTACTGTACTCTTTAAGTATGATATACAATAATGAGAAATGCCAGAAAAGTGAATATTACTGTTTCAACTCAAGATAGAGAGCCCAACCAAGGAACTAAAAACAAAGTAAATAGGGAGCGAATTATATTTGCACATGTGAGAAAAATATAGTTTTCAATATGATGCTGCAGAAATGCATATTTATTTTAATATAGCCTAATATATATTAGCCTGGTAAGACCATCCTGATCTTTAGAGCTAATCATTTCCACTCATCGTGTGAGTCTTGTGTATTCTTCTGTTATTGTTGTCACTCACAATGTCTTTGCGCTATTGTAAGTGTATTCCCACTTTCCCAGTATTGTCCATTGGAGTAGCCTACCCAGTAGCCAAGCAGGTCAACTAGTAAATCGCCTCCAGTTCCTCTCCAGATATATTTTAAAGAATGTACATTTTGTTCTACATCATGTTTCTACAAAATGTCTCAATATACCACAGATAATCTCTCTCGCTTTAAACATTTAGCCTTCCCTCACAGTGTTTCCCGCAGACGTTTGTGGAACTATGGGGGGTTCGACCTCGGGCCCTCTAGGGGGTTAAATGCATCAATTTAGTGCGCTTTGAGAAGCTAGATGATGAATTGTGTAGCAAAGCAGGGCTTTATGTTTACTTTTCCTCCCAAGGAGCACACAGCCAAACATTTTAGGGCACAGTTGAAATTCTATTTAGGACAAACATGATGCAACATTCACCTTTTAAATTTTGTGTTTCATTTATTGTTATTATTGTAGGCTGTATTATGGTGGTGCATAGTTTGACTGGTTTGGCTTTAAGTTTGCTCAAAATTGTAACATGGTCACATAGACTGTATATACAGTATTTATTTCCACTTCATTACTGTTAGAAATTCCACAGTAGAATGTCTCCATATATAATGTGGCATTGAAGGTAGAGAAGGAACACCTGAAAAACTAAACTAGAAAATAGTTTAAAATTTTTGCAAAAACCAACTTTATAATTCAATGTATTAGTGCTTACCATGTCTATTGTATTTATTGTATTTATTGTATTTATTATGTTTTTAATAATTGTATTTTAATTTTGGTGTACTGTAGTATCTACAGTATATTCATGTTTTCAACTGTAAAGGCAATGTGACAGCCGGAGCACAAGTATTTCATTGTATTTTAATACAAATGACAATAAATCTGAAATATGTATTTAGAAAACTACACAGATACATTATGTTCTTATAACTTCCTATTTATATTAATAACCATTTTAAACTATGTAGACTAGTAGATTCACTAGAATAGATCATATTATCTGACAGCGTACTGTACCTATATAGCTTCACTGTGGTTGTGAACTTTAAAACCAGATTTTGTCCGTAACTGCACTGTCCATCCATCCATCCATCCTCATCCGCTTATCCGTAAACAGGTCACCATAACTGCACTGTCTGCACACAAATGCACGGTAGGCTACAGCAGAAACGCCGGCACATCCTCCTAACCATTTGGGCTTCGTCCGCAGGCGTTTTGCAGCCTTTGGCTAGCGTCTTGCCGAACAAACACTCTTACACACACATTTCTAGCTGGTCGGTTTCAGCATCTGAATGAGTATACTTAATGTTCCTCATTAACATGGTCTGTAACAGAGTGTGTTTGACCTCACACTGACCTGTAGCACTCTGATGAAGAAGATACTATAAGCAAAGGCTCTGGATGGTGACACATACGAGATAAGAGCCGCTGTCTCCTAGTGTTTATGTGGATGAGCACATTTGCTAAATTGCACAGCACAAGATTGGACACCTGTGGGAGACACAGCTTGGCCAGACGGCTAAATGCAATTTGCATTCAGATGGTATGTTGAATGTCAGCTACACATGTCATTTTCAGAAAGTAATGAAGTCTAGTGAATGTATTAAATACTAAAGGTATGGACAAAAACATAAATACAAGTCACAGACAAAAAATACAATAAATACAAATAAAGGCCATTATAATATACTTGCTCTGGTTGGAGTAAGTATATTAGACAGACAATCCCAACAACATACATGATTTACTCAGTACTGAGATGGTTAAAGAGCACCAACCGCGTTTGTTGACAGCATGTAATACGACATTGCTCTCTCGACCTAGGTAGACGCCCACACAGGCTCTGCAATGATGTCATTTACTTATGAATGATTCTGAATAATGGCTTAAGTTTGCCAGGATAAGACTATACGACCTCATACTAATTTCTAAGGCTACATACTGTACTGTACACGTGTGGCATCTTTTCTCTGGGTGTCATGCCTTCATATTTTCCTTGTTTGTTTCCTTGGATTCTTTTGTTGGTGATTGAGGAATTTCAGTCTTCCTGTTAATTACATTAATTGCAAATGGTTGTAATTTGTGTCATTGTCAAGGACAATTGCAATCCCGTAACGCGTTGTTTGGGCTTACCTAATTGGGTTATTTAATGTGGCGAGTGTTGCTTGCTATGCAGTGTGAATCAAAGCTTGTTGGTGTGTGTGTTTTTAGGTGGTTCAGTTAACACTCCGGTGCTGGGTGTCAGCGAGCTTTTGACATCGAGTTCCACCAGCGTGAAAATGAAATATGTTCATTGCTGGCGTCTCCGTCTATCTCTGCAGGAAGGCACAGCTTGTGGTCACGACAGTCTCATTGAGACAAGATGTGGCTTTGTCTAAACAATCCCCTGTTAATGTTATCAACAAGTAAGATGCTAATGGCTACTACGTATATTGTAATGAAGCCGATACAGCTGGCCATTTTTTCCTTGATCCCACGTCTAGTCCACATGTTATGTGTTGGCTTACAATGATATGTTCAAGAGGCTAATATTACCTCATAATATTTAAAGGATATACTGTATTATAGCCAAAATACATTTTATAAAGCTGCCTCATGCAGCACTCAGCAAAATAATAGGCAATTCACTTGAGAAAGGACAGCATGACATTCATGCTATAATGTGTGATTTTCATGTACACATAAAAAAAAAATATAGACATTTAACCTAATATTGGTTGGGCTGCTTTATGTTATTCCAGTAGACTGTTGTGAAGGTGAGTAATATTCAAACAAGGGAGTGAATGTGATTCTCCCTCAAGCTGTGATGCTAGCATGAAGTCTATCTAGCCTCACGAGATCAGGATGGTCTTCAAATCCAGTTTAATTTCGCCGTGAGAATCAGTCTGGAAAGCCTCGGAATCATTTTGAATGTGTCCGAGTAGCAACTGAACTTTCCAATCAGCGTTATGTTTATAGCTATACGTGCGTGGTTTAGGTGTGTCGACCATGGTGCCGACGGCGAAAACGACCAGATGGTTCATCCAATCAACTGCCAAGTATTTTTACAGCCATTCACAAACAGTTTCAATGTACGGCTCCCCAGATGGACATGTGACAACAACTCCTCTGGCATGTCAGGTTAAAGTCTCTCTGGTGTCCTCAAGGTGGTCTACAAGAACAATGAGTTCAGACTGGAGCTGTCACGGCTGGCTGAACAGGGAGACCCCAAGATCAGTGTCCACGGCGACCTGGCTTTTCTGTGCGAGACCGTGGAGGCCCTGGAGCCCGTCACGTTCGACGGGCCCGCCGCTTACCTGACGCTGCCCAGGTGGAACACCAAGAGAACGGGCGCCATCTCCTTCGACTTCCGCACCACGGAGCCCAGCGGCCTGTTGCTGTTCAGCCACGGGAGTCTGCAGGTGCAGGGCCCCCGGGCTGACAAGAAGCCCAGGGCCGACTACTTTGCCATGGAGCTGCTGGACGGCTTCCTCTATCTGCTGATGGACATGGGTTCCGGCAGCATCAAGATGAAGGCCAGCAGCAACAGGCTGAACGATGGCGAGTGGTGCCATGTGGACTTCCAAAGGGAGGGGCGTAAAGGTACGACAGTCTTCCCTGTTGCGTAAGCAATGCTCTTGTGTTAAAGGTGAAATATTATTATGCTATGAAAAGAGGGTGTCTAAGAGTTTATACTGCCATCTAGAGGCACAGATGCAGCATTTCCAATGTTAACTGGTGGAAAACAGAGATTTTACCAATAAGTGGCACTCTCTATATAGCTATAGCTATTTAATTATGTAGCGTCGATGCAAGTGACATCTTATTGTATGTGGTCTAAAACATCGTTCCGCTAATTAATATACGTATGTATACCAAGTGTTTAGTATTTAGTCTAAAACATTGCTTAGGTCACCGCTAACAAGCCTGCTGTATCGTTAGTGTGGTAGCTGGAGGACAAAGGGCTATGTGGAGTGAAGTCTCCACGTGCCCACACACAAATGTTCTCCTTGGCACATTTCTTGTTCTTGCTTTTCTTCGCTGCGATGCATCATGCAAACTCACATTTAATTATATACAATTAGCACAATGATATATGTACCGTATGACATTTTGAAGATTGCCCTGACCTTTGATATGAGTGGCCATTTACATTCAGCCACATAATGTTTTAAATGTGCGTGCTTTCTGTTTTGTCTTGTTTTCCGTAGTACTGTAGTGAGGGCTATTTGTCTTGGCATATTTGTCAGCAATTATTTATCACTTTCCCAGTGCAAAGTGTTTCCATTTACATTCTCTCCACTTCGCAGAACCAATGTTTATCCAAAGAGGATTATCTTAGGACGATTCTCCCTCTTTAATTTCTGAAGCCAATAAGACACTTTCCATAAACTGTGTGTTTGTTCCCACATACTGAATACCATTAGAGCCCACGCGTACACCTGCCATAGTCCTCCGTGCCACACTAGATGGTATACAAACACACACACACACACACACACACACACACACACACACAGGGCTTTCACCGCCTCCTGTCTCGCAGGATTCATCTCCGTGAACAGCCACAGCCTGCCGTTCTCCGCCAACGAAGGCAGCGAGATCCTGGACCTGGACGGGGACATGTACCTCGGGGGTCTGCCGGAGGAGCGCCAGAGCCTCATGCTGCCCCCGGAGGTGTGGACGGCGTCCCTTAACCTCGGCTACGTGGGCTGCGTCCGAGACCTCTTCATCGACGGACAGAGCCGCAACCTGTGGAAGCTGGCCGAGGTCCAGGGCGCCGCGGGGGTCAGCAGCTTCTGCACCAGAGAGACCCACGTCCGGTGCGTCAGGGACTCGTGCGCCAATGGCGGCCACTGCAGAGAGGGATGGAACCGCCATATTTGTGACTGCAATGGTACGGGCTACCTGGGACCCAACTGTGAGCATGGTAAGTTATAGTTTTTCTAATATGACAATGGAAATGGAAGGACCAACACATCTTTTAATTTGGATGTCATAGAACACTTTTACCAAAAGCAATTCAGAGATTAACACCTACTTTGCTAATCATAATTTACCAATATAATAAAATTACATTTCAAACTTTTATAATAATTACAGAGCAATAACACATCTGTGACTTACTAGACACACTAGATTTCAAAGGTAGAATTATTGTGTTATCTGTTGGCTACACTGACAATAATTGGAGAAACACATTTGAATTTTTGACAAAATGAAAAAGATATAAAATATTGCCGGACTTATCTGTTGAAGCAGTTTTGTGTAAGTAATTCAAAATCTGAATGACAGCAAATTGCACTGCTTTTCCTTTAGTGATTTCATAACAAATTGTATCCAAATGCTAAATTGATGCACTGCCAGTAGAAGCTATCAGTGGACCATTAGGAATGCAGCTTTGCTTCACCAGCCTGGGTCACTCTGCATTTTCCATGCAGATTATGTTTCTCCTAGGAAGGTCATGTTGTGCTGATACGCTGCTTTAATAATATGTGGACTATATGAAATTATTCATCCATCATCTTTGTTTTGGCCTTTGATGAGTATTAACCTTTTTTTATTTACAAATTGATTGCCACTATCATGAGCTCCCAACCAACTTTTTTTTTTTTTTATGCTTCAGGCATTTTCTGCCATCTGGTGCAAATGAAGAAAACTGCAATTTTAAAACGTATCATAACTTAGACAGCAGAATGAATGAAATGCACACCAACGTTTCCACAAATGTAACGTTTTTGTTTCTGAGTGATTGTGTGTCGCTTTGCCATGTGTGTGGACGTACACATCCGCCTCTTCTACTTCCTGTCCCTGGAACCTACAGAAGCCACGGTGCTCAGCTACGACGGCAGCATGTATCTGAAGGTGATGCTGCCAAGGACTCTGCACACAGAAGCCGAGGACGTGTCTCTGCGGTTCATGTCCCAGAGGGCCTATGGGCTGCTCATGGCCACCACCTCCCAAGATTCAGCTGACACCCTGCGTCTGGAGCTGGACGGGGGCAGGGTGAAGCTCACGGTTAACCTGGGTAATGGTGCTGCAGCAAATGGCAGCAGATAATGCCACTTCATCACTTAGAGGCTAGCTAGAGTCTTCATTGCCTTGTTTTCTGTCTCAATCTCCCGATGTGCTATACTGCAGACGCTCAAAAAGGTCATGCTTTCTTTTGACCTTTTGCACATTTTGTTTTACATTTAGAGTATATTTTGAAACAATCGACAATATGTAGAAAATAAAATGAAATTGTTGCTTTTTTAGATTATTTTCTCAAATAAATATTTATTTTGTATGTAATGTCCTGTTGGGGTAATAGGAACGTTACAAATAATTACACTACAATAACACAACATAACAAAAGAGGATACAAAGTAGATGGCATTGCTATATTGTGTTTTTACAAGAGACGTTACTTCCATTTGATACAAAATGAACACAAAGGGCTCACTAGTAATAAGTATCGTTTATCTTAAATATTGTAAACATTTAAATATAATGTTTTAGAGTACATTGATTTGTGCAAAGATAACAAAAACATTACCGAGCAAATTTAACAAATTGTGCAAAAGCTCATCCGAGTAACTTTTTGAGCAACTGTACAGAGCAGTCCCTCTGTGTCTCCATATTCTCTCTCTCCCTCTCCCTCTCCGGTTCTGACTGACCATTTCAACCCTTTCAGCCCTTCAATGGCCTGTCTGCAGTGAAAGGAGCAGACAGTCAGAGACCAGATCATTGAGATAGTGTTGCTTTAATAACATTTCACTCCTTGCCCCTCATTAAGGCACAGGGAGACATTATCGCTTCATGTCGCCCTTTGACTATCTCTAGCGTGTGCACTGTGTTAAGATACATTTTAATCTGATTGGCTTTTGGTGGTCAAATGTCCGTGACATGTACGTCATTGCTGCTAGATCCAAACTGCTCACCAATCATTCTCTTTAAAAAAAATTGACTTGGAAAAATAATTAGCATGTGATTTGCAAGTTCTCTTCGTGTTCATGTGGGTTACCTCCTGGTTTCCTGCCATTGAACTTGTTCATGGTACTTGTACTAAAACTGGTCACCGGGCAACAGTGGCTAACCCACTCCTAATAGGCATACATTGGAAATGTCTTACTGTATACATAGGACATCATTATTATGAATTAACAAGGAAAAAAATAACAGCGATGAGAAGCAATATTGTTTCTATTAGACAGACTTGGGGTCATACAGTATATTATTATTGCTGTATAGTACTTGTTCAGCCATAAGACTATAGCTAGCCTGCAGTACAGTACAGTACATGTAACCATTAAACTGGCTTGCATATACCGTACCTACCTAGCAGCCATGTCAAGTTTTGAAATCATTTTCAAACAGAGGAAGCAAGTGGTAGGTAAAACACACACAACACACACACACACACGCACACACACACACACACACACACACACACACACACACACACACACACACACAGAGTATATAATTTTCTAGATAGTACTCTGGTCCTTGGCTGTCTGCATCCACTGCTCTGTGATGGTTGACAACTTGAGAGCACTTCTCAGCCACATTGTACAATTTAACCACAGAGAGGTCAGTTAGTGATTGCCATGAGTGATTCAAAAAGATTAGGAGTAAGTATTTATATTGCACAATGGGCTTCAGCGCAGATTAGCCACTTGACTTAATGAAGCCACAGATAACAACACAGCAGTGATGTTGTCATTGTGTTCAGTGTGGCTGAAGATGTGCAGATCGCTGTTTTTTTTCTTCTCTCAATTTTCTAAAAACAAACAGTTGCCATAAGACTTGTACAACGAGCCAGGAGACAAAACCGTTTTAGTCAAAAACTGATTAAGATGGTTTGTATTGTAACATTCTCCTCTTTGGTGTGCTGTGTAAGTGGCATGAGAGTATTCCTGTATATGTACAAGTCTTCTTGGTGCACACTTTAGGGAGAAAAAAAATGGTGGTTTAGACTCTTGAGTTTGTCCCCGGATGGTGGGCCCTACAAAATGACTAAACTCTGCAGAATGTACCTTGAAGGATATGAAATGTTCACCTTTTTTATGCTGTTTTCTTTTATTCTCACCATCTCACTCTCTCTCCTACCAGATTGTATCAGGATAGACTGTAATCTAAGTAAGTGTCTCCTATGGTTACCTACTCTGATTTAGAGAACTTGTGCTGTGGTGCGCTAGCAGGCCTTATGCACTACTACAGTGTGAAAGGTGGCCTTATTAGCTTATTCTGCTCCACATGTATCCCTGTGCTATTTGCTTACTCATCAATCAGCAGTGTCATGGTTAACAGTCTAAATGTACATGATGTGTTATGTAATGGATGTGATTGCCTTTAAATCCTTCTTTTGTTTTAGTGATATTTGACTTACTCTGATTGACAGCTGTGAAATCTACGACTGGTATGCTAGGCAGTTTCTTTAATTAAATTAAAATATACAGTTTATTGCAGCCAATAATATTTACTGTATATACTGTAATCATATATCCTTTATTTAACCATGAGAAACCAATTGAGATCAAAACAACCTTTATTCAAGGGAGACCTGGCCCAGACGGGTAGCAGCATAAATATAAATATAGTTACAGACAGAAAACACAAAAATGCATAACATTTTAAGAACTCAAAAATGGAACACTTACACGTACCGCCTCAACTGGCTCTTTTCGACGCAAAGGAGCAGCGGCTCTTCTCCGAGGTCCTCACGGATAGCTGAGCTTCTCACCCTATCTCTAAGGGAGACGCCAGCCACCCTCCTGAGAAAACCCATTTCGGCCGCTTATAACCGTGATCTAGTTCTTTCGGTCATGACCCATCCTTCATGACCTTAGGTGAGGGAAGAAACGAAAATGGCTCGAGAGCTTTGCCTTCCGGTTCAGCTCTCTTTTTGTCATAACGGAGCTGTAAAGTGATTGTAATACCACTCCCGCTGCTCCTATTCTCCGGCCAATCTCCTGCTCCAATGTCCCCTCACTCGCGAACATGACCCTGAGGTACAGTACTTGATCTCCTTCACATGGGGTAAGGACTCATTCCCTACCCAGATTTATACCCTCTAGTTATTTTTGTGTCCAGATAAAATTAAACATTTTTATAATACATTATGTCATTTGCAAGAAATAACAAATGGTTAAAGATGCATAAATGTTCAGTCAATATCAATTATGATGAATATGTAGTTGGTTGTCAACATCTATAGGCTTGGACTATATTCTATAGACTAAGAATTGGAATGTAGTTTTGAAGAATACTCTAAACCCCGTGCTCATCATTTCACCGTGTGCAGTTTAGCACCACCAATAAATGTAGAGCATCAGAATTGCCTATAATAAATACAGCCGAAATAAAAACCCCATCCATGAATGGTGACAAGGGAGGACAGTATAACAGCCCTATAAATGCAAATGCTATCACCATAATGAAATGTTGACAGAGTTTGATTAAACAAATTGATTTAATTTCCTCGCTTGTAAATCGGTCTTTAATAGATCTCACTTTAATATTTAGCTATGTGTGCTAATATTTAGGCTGATTTCAGGAATTAGGGTTGTGTGTCAGTGTGAATGCAGTTTATTGAATGTATTTTTATAAGATAATAAATTGGTAGCATACATGAAATTCTAAATTATCTCTTTAATTCAACTCTTCTAATAATGTACATAATTTTCCAATGACTGCAACATGCTGTGTTCAATACACGTACATGTATGAACCTAAGCAGTAATCAATTATATGCATTAAGTTACTGATCTCACCAAAATGTACAAGTGTGTGTGTGTGCTAGTGTGTAATGTGTGGACGCTTTCTGCGGTTAGGTTTGTAAACTAATCCTCTATGTAAATAAAAATAGAACAGCAGGAAAGCTATTTTCAGAATTGCTCCCTAACTAGTCAATAATGGAAAACAAGATTTATAGAAGCTTATTTTATCAGATAAAAAATAAAAGCGGCTCACTTCCAGCAGATGGCATCACGCCACAAGCTACTGTACCATACTATAATATAAGCATGTTTTCCGTGTTCAGGGAGAGACTGGGACAGAGCATAACAGAGGGACTCATTAGAAAACGATAACAATGAAAGCTGAAAACACAAACAAAGATGACTCTGCATGTCTGTGTGCTGTTGTGGGATAAATAAAATATTCCACGTAGGCCTATATCTACAGAATGTTTTATACATTATGTGTTGTGTGTCGGTAGGTAGGGATGGGGGTGATGGGTTGATTCAATGATCTACTTATGCTATAGTGAACATCTCTGTGATTTAAAGATGCATACAGTATATCTATTTGTGCATGTTGTGTGTGTGTGTGTGTGTGGTGGGGGCTGGGGTTAATGCGTATGTGCTTCTTTAATCTTATTGTTTCATAATGATATTTAGATATAAAGTATTTTTTAATATTTTGCCTTCTGCACAAGAATTGCAGTTCAAAAATGTATTTCTTAGCTAAAATGTTAGCACAGTAGTTATTTTGAATCATCCCGGAACAAATAAACAAACAAGTAATGTGGATTTAATGGTAAAAAGAAAAATAATAAATACAATTTAGAGGAATGTTTTTTCTATAATACTGTAGGTACAGTATTTAGTAAACTGGGCAATATACTGTATTAGATTGGATTTTAAATAGTCCTGAGTTTTCTCTAGCCAGAGGTTAGTGTATAAACTGCCTATTTTATTAGACCTGGACAGAGCAAACATTCAGTTTACAATATAATTGAGGTTAATTATACTAATGTTCTATGCATTATACAACAACTAAAACATGGAGGAGTGCAGGTGGCAGCATATAATTATTTGCGAGCAAGTGGGTATCAAAAGGTAAGGCATCTGAAAATATATAGTATTCATATTATTTAGTTATATCTAAATACAGCCAAAGGAAACAATACTGTATTTGTATGTTTTGGGCCAGTTTGGTTAGCTCAATTTGTTACATGAACATACTATTTAGCCAGTGCGCTTGAGTTACCCATCAAACTATATAAAGAGGAGTTACCATGCAATTCACTAGAATATTTGTATCCAGATTAAAACTTTTGCTTAATTTAAAATTACGTGTTTGTTCTGCAAAAAAATGCAATTACCATACTTTGATCAACGTACACATCTTATGTTCAAAGTCTCGCTCACTTATTATGCTGAACTATATATCATCCCTTTACCTTTGAAGTTATCCTAGTTATGGAATATGAATACAGTAGGATCCCATAGGATATGTCTCTATTCACATTAAATTAACTATCGTCTAAGGCCCAAGTCATTTGATTTCAGTAGATAGAGTATAATTTCACAGTGAATGTGAATCATAATTTTATTTTACTAAAGAACCTAATTTACTACTGGGAATGGATATAATGTGCAAATGCTTTTGGATGCATTGAAACTGTGCAATCAAGCAGCATGGGAATATTTAGTAGTTTTACATATTTAGATGAACATACAGTTTCTAGATGAACATACCGTTTCACAGAGTATATATCCTTAAACAAGAATCTTCTAGCATCTAAAGGGGGTCCATGGCAATATATAGAATATGCAACCTTGTAACCTTGACTGGTTGAAAACAGACTCATAGCACATGGCCCAATAAACACGCCCAAAATACAGAAACCGAAGTCTGTGCTCCGTACGCAGTCAGTATACATCAGACAGGGTCCAATATAACTCAGTGCAGAGACTGCCTCGCATGTGTCCATGAGTGGAGTGTCCAGTCACACTTCTTTTATTTATTTTTTTTCTGCTCAGGATGTAATAGTGAAGTTAATGTCATCAGCTTCCCATTGAGTGCACCCTCTCCATTCCCTGCAATTCCTGTACACCCTGAGCTCAATTAGACAGACATACCCCTCTAGGCGTAGTCGGCTTAGGCATGGCCAATTAGTCTCCCAAGCGATGTCAGAACTCCTTTGAACTGCCGTGTCAGCCTGTTGCATAGGCACTGATTGGGGATGACGGCGCTGCAGTGGCAAGCTGTGACCTATTTTGAAACCAAATCTTAAGAACAGCGAGAGTACAAAAATCCTATGTAGATGGACTGGGCCACTACACAATAGCCATTGTGGGGTTTTATTTTTTTTCAGGCCAAACCTCGTTCAGCGCAAACCTAGTAGAGAAATTTGGACATGAATGTTAGTAAAGGAAATAAAAATAAAAATATGATGACATATTATTTTGCTTTCTAATTACATTTACAGTATGTTTGTGTGGATGTAAATGACTTGGGTTGCAGTTGAGTGACTAGGCTGTTGAACATGCGTGTGAATGGTAAACGTGGCGCATCCTGTAAGTTTATCTGTTTTTCTCTCTTGCTTCCAGGCAAAGGGCCAGAGATGCTCCTGGTTGGTCAGAGGCTGAATGATAACGAGTGGCACTCGGTGAAGGTGATTCGCCGAGGGAAGAGCCTGCAGCTGTCTGTGGACAATGTGACCGTTGAGGGTAGGTGTGAACCAAGATATGCTAATTGACGGGTTGGTTTTTCCGTTTACCGAGCATGTCAAACCCTCACCCCACCCCAGGCCAGATGGCCGGCGCCCACACTCGGCTGGAGTTCAAGAACATCGAGACGGGTATCATGACGGAAAGGCGTTTCATCGCCGTGATGCCTTCCAACTTCATAGGCCACCTGCAGGCCCTCTCCTTCAATGGGATTGCCTACCTGGACCAGTGCAAGAATGGAGACATCTCCTACTGCGAGCTCAACGCCCGCTTCGGCATGAGGCATATTGTGGCCGACCCGGTGACCTTCGTCAGCCAGGTTAGCTACCTGGCCTTCTCCACCTTGCAGGCGTACGCATCCATGCACCTCTTCTTCCAGTTCAAAACCACAAGCCCTGACGGCCTGATACTTTACAACTCTGGGGACGGTAGTGACTTCATTGTGGTGGAGCTGGTCAAAGGGTGAGTAATGAGAAATTCAAGGTACAGTATATTAAAGGCGTCATTCCATTCCAAATATTTCTTGTTGTTTTTGAAAATAGTTATGTCCACGTGACTTGCTCGATCTGCCTCATAATCCTCCTGTAGCGGGCAAGGACGGCTGCGATTTCACGCTATAGTAACCCTCCTTTCATGAAATACAACATGCTTGTGGATACATGTGGCTGGTAGCGGTCAAGGACGGCTGTGATTTTGTGCTATAGTGTAACTTAACCTTCATTCATGAAATAATATGTGATAATAATATGATTCTGGGGCTGTGTGACCACTGCTGCCATGCTGATGTTCCAGCGAGGCGGAGGGAATGCGCAATATTAACGCCTTGAAAACACTGGGGGCAAGGGCGGGGGGGGTAAAAAAACGCTTGTGGTTCAAACCGATATGGTTGCACGGCTGTTTCATAGTAGCAAAGTGGCAAAGCCAACCAAACAGCCTTTTGGCGCTTTTCCACTGCATGGTACGAGCTCAACTCTCCTCGACTCTATTCACTTTGAGAGCTTTGACTCGCCTCGCCTCGCCTCTACTTGTTGGATTTAAAGCAGCAGTCACTGAAATAGTTTTTGAGAACAGGCTGAAAATGGGCATAATATGGTGCTATTCATAAATAATTGATGTGGTATTTTGACCTAAGCGTGACAAATACAATGCGTTAAGACCTCAAGGATCTGTATCAATGTCTGAAAAAGGTCATGAAATGTCCACTATAAGTAAGGTTGACACAGGAGACCTGAATCCAAACAAACGTTTTGCCTCGTGAGCTGTTTGGAGTTCAGTTCTAATTCTAACACTCACCAACATACATTTCTCAGTGGGCTCTACTTGAACGATTTTAGAGCACAGTCTAAAGTGCAAAGCACAAACTGCATTTAGGGCGTGTCCGAATACACATTTGTTTAATGGGGGAAAAACGGTTGTTGCACCAGGCAAAATGGTTGCACTCTTTTGATTATAAAATGGTTGCACTCTTTTGATTATTAATGGGAGTATTTAGGGCACAGCATACAAAAACCAATCAGAGTGTCATCTCCCATTCCTTTGTAAAATCCAGGCGTGCTTGCACCCTGGCAGATTGTTATACTGGCGGGTTTGTGAAAGCACTGAAGCAGACCTAAGGCAACAGTGAGATTCCACCAAGATCCATAAAATATAATGATGTATGTTACACATTGAACTCTTTTCATTTTAAAATCCTTTCCATGTCCCTGTGCGTTGTGCACCCACCATAGGCGCTACTATCTTGATAATGCACTGTGCCGTTGACTTTAGACCAGGTTTTTGTTGTTCAATCGCGCAATCGCTTTCCGCTGCCTTAAGGTAGCAATGTGCCAACAATGCGCTAGGCTAGACCACACCTCGTGTTTAGCCCAACATGCAAAGCTAATGTACCTTTAATGTTGAGGCTTCTCTTAGTATATGTTTTCCCAGCATATCCCATAGAAGCTTCCAGTCATTCCATAAGTCTACCTCACATATTGCAGACATCTTTTTAAATCCTTTTCCCTTTAAAGGCATTTTTATTAGCCAAACGTGAATAAAATTAAACCATAATACTGTATCTTCCTTTTAAAGACCGTATTGATCACTAATACTGACATAAGTTGGGCTGGGAAAGAAATCCACTTGCTGTTTTTTTTTTCAGCACACAAACTAACAAGACAGAGGAAGCAAGACAGAACTGTAGTTACTCTTAACATGTTGAACTGAACTGAAGTCCCTCATAATTAGTCAGCATGAGGGCTCTCTTTAGCTCTGGAGCCTGCAGCAGATGCATGCAGTGAGAGCAGGCTGAAGTTCCCCGCCCATCTTCCCTCTATTCTCCTTACTGCTGAGTTTCATGGCTGTTTGCGCCGCAGCAGTTTCCTTACGGATCGTATTTAGCTTTGGCTCCAAAATGATGTACTGTAGTTTCTGGTATAGCCATTACGCTCGATGTCAGAAACACAGTATAATCCCTTCATACTCTAAAATGTAAAAACTACAGAAGTCATGTTACTGTTATAGTTTAGCTAAGTAACTAAATAACAAACTGGTAACACTGAAGTCAACCTAAATTGTAATTTGGTACACGCCCACAGCATTTTAACTTTTTAGTAATATAGCTAACGTAATCTCTCCCAAGGAGATTCACGTCATTTGCCCAAATACTGGTACTGTCTGTGTACAATTTAGGAGAAAGCATTGGTATACTGTAAAGATAATCGGACAACACCACCTTTGTAGATTACCTCCCCCCCCTCTTCTTTATCCCTGCAGGCTGTTCTTAAATGTTGTGCTAGAAGAGTTAGTATAATTTTTACTGTGCACAGTGTCGCAGGTTTTTTTTGGGCACACACAGAGTGTGTGTGTGTGTGTGTGTGCTCTCCTCATGCCGCTTAGCACAGCGGGAGGTGTCCCTGCCCATGACTGACTTGGGGCTGCTTTTTGGGGGTGGAGGGGGGGGAAGACAGACAATGTTGCAAACACAGAGACATGAAGTTGTCACTCTACATTTTCAACATAAAGTACTTACCTATATTAACAGGCACACATTTCAGGTGGGGATTATCAAATGTATCTCTGTAGCTCGAGAATGCAACTAATTGGTAAAATAGATCAGCCCTGCCATCAAGTGTACAAGGCTGTCCACTGTAGATTAGTCACAATATGCATGCGGACTTCTGCAGGTTTATATGTAGTGTAAAAATACGCAGCCTGTGATACATTAAGTTACAACCGTACAGTATAGCTGTGTGTGTAACATAGTTCAGTTTGCCCCTAAGTGAACATTGTGACTAATCGTTTATACCGAAACATTATTTGTTTTGGTCCCAGGTACGTTCATTATGTGTTTGACTTGGGCAATGGGCCGTCTCTAATGAAGGGCAACTCTGACAAGCCGCTCAACGACAACCAGTGGCACAACGTGGTGGTCTCCCGTGACAACAATAATGTGCACATCCTCAAGATCGATTCCCGCACAGTCACCCAGCACTCTAACGGAGCCCGCAACTTGGACTTGAAAGGTACCATGTCCGATCAGTAATGGTGTGTAACCACCTTTTCAGAATAATTTTATAGCATCCTATGTGGGCAGTTATTTCCATATTTAGCATATATTCCATGTTAAAACTAATAAATAGTACTGTAATACATAAGCAGAATTTGTAATACATAAGCAGAATAACCAGGAACTTACTGGTAGAATACCTTTAACAAAAAAGTACCGCCATTGCTTTTTATGGGCACACATCACATGCCCGTGAAGTTTCTTTGTGTGTTTCTGTGTTTATGAGGGCCTGTATCCACTCAAGCCTATGCGCTTGTGGCCATAAATAACACAAATGACAAAATGACCACTATGCATATTGGGTGTTATATCTTCAGTTTGCCCTAACAATTATAGTTCAAATGCCATTTTCAAACGTACTTATATAGGGCATCACCACTGCCAAAAGTTAATAACTGAATATGACCACCAACTGTTTTGTCATCTGGTGCATATTCTCCAAGGCCAAGTATTTGTCACAGTAGGAAGATTGGTTGTGATTGCGTGTGTGTGTGTGTGTGTGTGTGTGTGTGTGTGTGTGTGGCCTCACCGAGTAGATAACACCAGGTGGGTTTGTATACAGTATACTGTGAAACTGGGTCATTACTGTACATCAAGCACTATATTAATTATTCACGCTAGATTTTATGCTAAATCTGTTAAAGGGAATCATAATTCTGTCACTTTTAGCATTTAGTAATTCACAGGAATTTGTAAAAGAAATGTATACAATATTTATACATATTTGTGTGTAAGAGAATACATGTAATGTAATGTACAGTTAAATGTAACATTTGTTTAATTTAACAATGCATCTGATCTGAATGTGGTTTGCATTACTTCACTAACAATCACGTGAACCCTGTGTACTGCATGTCTGCCAGGGGAGCTGTACATTGGTGGTGTAGGTAAGAGCATGTACAGCAGTCTGCCCAGACTGATAGCATCCAGGGAAGGCTACCAGGGCTGCCTGGCTTCTGTTGATCTGAACGGGAGACTCCCTGACCTGCTGGCAGACGCCCTCCTCAAGGTGGGAGCTGTGGAGCGTGGCTGCGGAGGTGAGACACGCTATCACTCTTGGGGAACGGGGGCCTGTGGCAATTCAGGGCAACCATTTCAATCATCTGAATTCAGTGTATCACTGCCAGCTGCCAATGCCGAATAGCAGTGATGGTGCGAATAACAACAAACATTGAATTCCCACCACATTGGCGTAATGTGGTGTATAGTCACGATGCAAATAGGGAAGTGAGAATTGGCAGGCAGGAGAAACCCCTTCCAGTTATCCAGAATTCTTAATTGCTTGCATTGAAAGATGCATTGTCTTGACATTAACCCCTTGTTAAAATGAACCTCCATCCCTCTATCCTTTACCATCCAGGCCCCAGCACCACATGCTCTGAGGACTCCTGCCTCCACCAGGGAGTGTGTCTTCAGCTATGGGAGGGTTTCTCTTGTGACTGTACCATGACCACCTATGGAGGCCCCTTCTGCAATGAACGTGAGTCTACTCTAGCCCGTACATTTTGAATTTGGTTTGCCCAGCTATGTGGAATTGTTTGCTTTTTTTTTGTTTGTTTGTTTTTTGTGCACAGTTAATTGGTCACAGGAGTATTTGAATTGGTCCATAGACAACTGAGGATTCATAAAGACAGCAAAGTGTATCTATCACTCAAATAAAAACTAGCTCATGAGACATTTTGTCCTGATTCCTTCAGATATCAAAGTCATTCTTTAGTGATATTTCGACAGAATTGAATGAAATGGAAGGATTAGTGGTGCACAAGTAAGCCTTTATACCTAGTCCTATGGGACCATTGTAGCAAAACTATCTATGTGAGTAGAGTTGTGTACCTCAATTAATGTGTGTGTGTAATCGGATTTCTAAATAAGTGAACACAATGTCTAATATTTTTAGTGACTGAAAAGTCGTAAGTATTTTGCTGCTAGAGGTGGAAAGACTGTCAAAATAACTTAGTTAATTTAGATGAAATAATTATGGAAAAAAATATTGCGACAAAATAAAAACTTGCAGATTAATCTCAATGATAGCTCTTACACCGACTTGAACGCAGCCTTGTAATCGCCTCACAGCGCTTATGCGCGCATGGTAATTCAACCACAGCAAAAACTCTTTATCCAGAGATTTTAGACATGGGCCTACTCGCCCGAAATACATTTATAATGATGATACGTCTGAGAAAATAATGTTCAATTATATTGCCTAATAACTGTCAATTCATCATTTTTAACGCGTAGCCTACTGAAAGTGTTGAGGCTCAGCTCCTATGTGCCAGAGCTGGGCTCCGCCTGTCTCCAGCCCACTTTAATCCCTGGCTCTGCTCCCTGCTAACTGTTGCTGAGGCAATTTCACACAGACAGAGGTTGAAGATGACATTGCTGATGCCTATAGATACTTGTAGTATTTATATTAATGCAAAAATCAGTAATCAATAAAAATAAATCAGTCGGCAGCCTTCATGAACACTACTCAGGCGCCACTCCTCGTCTAAACCAAATAGCAGGTCTGACAGACTGACACTGACATTCTCCATTTGGACCAAGCTATTGGCAGTGGTCAGTGTCACACTTGTCCCAAGAGGCTGGACACTACTTTTGGAGATGTCACGATGGTGGGTTCGGGAGTGCAGGTGCAGACGAAGGAACACAGAGGTGACAGAGGTGAAACATAAGCCACTGCTTGTCATTTAATAGAAGAACGTAAATAACTGAACATAGGTAAACAAAGGCTATAAATTGCTATAAGTGTAATCTTGCAGCAGGCTAATAAATTAGCGACGATTAGCCAGCTTTAGACTTAGGCTGCTGTGTTACAGTGGACATGTTAACAGGTATTGTTTTTTTTTTTGGAAAACAATAAAATATAGCGTAGCCTCTCTTGTGTTGCCTCTATGGTCTACCTATCGTTTAACACTAAATTCACATCATAAAACCCCTTAAATGCAGAGGAAAGTCACAATTTCGAATGCCACTCTATAGTTACATGGTCAAGATTTCAGTGCAGTATTCAGTATTGTCATTGCCTGGACTTCTGGTAACAGAAATCTGAGAAAAAGGCAAATATTTAGATATGTGATTAATATAGATTAATTATATTAATTATTCACAAAGCCTGTAATTAAATCAAATGTTTAAATCGCTTGTGTTCAAATTTGTTTATATTAAATATCTGCGCCTCTGTTGCTATACAGCCTCTCACCACCAGTCGCCGCTAGCACACAGACAAATTATACTACCAAACGCTCTGACCTAACATTGCGCAAGATCGCTCAGGGTCTTTTGCGAACATGTCTCAGCGGATATGTGGGCATGTAGGGATGTCCAAATAGTGTGAACAATAGAGTGTGAAGATTGTGGTTTTAGTGTTCTCTAAGCATATAAAAAAATATTTTCAGCGAATACCTTATTAATTACTTAAATATTGTGCATGTGAAACAGTATGTGCTCAAATAATGTATTTATAAAAGATTATACTGATTGTATTATCGCTGTATGAACAACCAGAAAATGCCTAAGTCTAGTGAAACTCAGGATTGTTGAGTTGTAGCTGTGGTTAATGTTCAAGACATTAAAAAAATATTCATTTTTAGCAAATCTGTTAATTACGCCAACATTGTTTTTGTGAAAAAGTTTGTCCATGTAGGCGGTGTAGGCCTATTAAAGCTGGCTAATTACAAAGTACTCATAAGCACATTAATTTTAGCCGACATGCCTGCATGCCCGCTAAGATGCGTCTGCAATAGCCCACATGTTTATAGTGTACTTTGGTGGTGTGCTAATTGCATGGCAAACATTTAGCAAAAAGTTTCATGGAAAAAAGAGACTTTCTTGAGTTGTAACTGATGACGCAATAATTTGACTTTTCAGCCAACAGATTTATTTTTAACACATTTACATCGTCAGTACATATTTAAACATGATTTTACACATGTACAAATCTGATTATGCACACACAAATTGAGACAGTTAAAACTGTCCACTTGTAAATAGTTTTGCTACAATCATATAGTCCTACATGATCCTCCGCATGAATAAATGTACTGTACATGTACATCTCATGTCGAAAACAACTTCATAGTGAAGGAATACTTATATGTTAACAAAGGTACAAGGAGGTCTAACTATACCAGTATATATTTTAAGTGCATTGGAAGAATGCTTAATCTGTTTATTAAGATGCTTCAATTATGTTCATATGTACCGGTAAATGTAAAAGAAAAAAAAAAGATAATAAATCCACCTGAACTGCAAATTGAAAGTCATCCATTCATAAGTTGAATCAATATTTTATGTCCCCACTCAGCCCTGCGTATCAATGAAATAGTCACTTTACGTAAGCAGTACAACAATTAAACATAAAACGATCATTTAAAAGGTTTGCCATATTGATCAGGTCTTGGTGATTAATTTGATGGACAAGCGTTAAGTGAAATAGTTCGGTAAGTATACACATTAAATGTTAAACTAAAGAATATTTAGTACCCCTTTCTATTTACATAACAATACTGACTAATATACGTATACACATATAACACTGAGTACGCATTTGGTCATGTTTCCTTAATTAAATGTCTATATAAAACAGCCTTATTAAACTGCCATAATGAGGAAGAATAGCCACCAAGTGTTTACACACAGACTCATTAGACAAATAAGACTACACAATATTTAAAAAGAAAATAAAACTCTGCAGTAAATTGTAATTTACTCATGAATCATCATGAAAAGTATTATTTCCTTTCTCTTATCTGCAATGATATTGATGTGTATACACTACTATGTACAGTAGCTGTATGTTATGTAGCTCATTCAAAGTGTGTGTATTTTGACTCCCAACATGTTCTTAATCAAAAGAATGGGAAATTAATGAATGACAGAAAGTGGAGTCGTTATTTTCAAGGATTGGATATTTGGCATTTGTTCATGTGTACAGTAAAACAAACTGTACATAGAACTTAGAACAGAAACATAGAACATAGAAATTGTGGATCCTTTTATTACATGCACTGAAGTTATAAAATGTCCATTGCTGCTTTTCAATGATTTGATCATTCATTTGTCATTGTGTTATGGTATTTGTTTGCCTTTGGAATTATTTATAAGAAACTTGTTTTTGTGGAGCAACACAAAAGCTCAACTCTGTTTGGTCAAACAAGTGGATCATTTTAATTTAACAGTCTGTTGGAATGAATGTCAACAGATGGTTGCTGCTCCGCTGAAGCAACCATTGCCATTTAGCAGTTACAGTCTTTATTTAAGATTCTCTTGAGAGATTCGGCAAAAAAAGTATAATGTATGACAATCATGTTGTACTGTCTTATAATAAAATACATCCTATAAATTTTGGGAAAGGTTTTGCAGTTGAGAAGAAATAATTGTATTCGTTCCAACAGTCTGAGGCACATCACAGGGTCTGAAGCAGACATGATGACAATATTATTAGGACAACATCTGTCACGGGCTGAAATTACAATGCTTTCTTAAAGTAGTATCGCATCACAAGCCTTGCAGTGCAAAGTAAGACATTCTGCATGTATCTCCTAAGAAATCATTCATCTGTTTTGATTTCTTAAAATTATTGACTCGAAAAATTAATTATTTTGGTAACAGGCACCTATACAGAGATCTGTGCCTGTCATCAGTATCAGTTGGAAGAGCCTCTACTTTTTGTTCATTTCATAGTTTGTTTAGTGGGAAATTTAGTCTGAGGACTATTGTAATTCATACTAATCGATAGATGAGTGCTAAGGAAACAAAAGGTTTCCTCAGATTCTGACATCTCATTTAATTGTGAAATATTTGATAGTCCCCTACAACCCAATCATGGGAGTCCACATTTGCTAGCATTTGATTAATGTACCTAAGTTGCTGTTATACATTTATATATAATGTGTAAGTCAAGAGTTAAATAAAACATAGAAGACCTTTGACAGTAGCACTAGATCTGTAAATTGCATGTGCTTGAAGCTTGAGGACATACAGGCAAGACGGCAATCAGCTACTTTTCTTAGTTCATGTGCCAGGGAGCAACTATGATTTTTACCTGGCAAAACTAGGATACCTTCATTTTATTTGTGAAATGAATATTGCACCTTTGCAAAGGTATTGCAAACACCAGTAAAATCCCTTCTTAACTTTACATTGTTGATTTTTATGAGTGCATATTTTTTTTATTTTTTTTACAGCAATTTGTATAATCTTTCAATAGAAATAGGTTTTGTGCACAATATTAAAATGCATGTGGGTTACTTCTATGCTTGTGATACCATCCTGATCTCGCGAGCTGCAGTTTGACATACTATTAACAGTCTGAAACCCCTCATTTCAAAAGCTTTTGTCATAATGGCAAAGCTGATACTTGTCAATCTAACGTCATTTAAAGTGCCGGTGGAAACCAAAACATACGACGTACGCTCGCCTCTTCATCTTGGGAAAATCATCAGCTAGCCGCTGATTGGCCTGATTGTTTTCTACACGATCGACAAACGCTTTTGCATTTAGAGGTTCCAGGCAGATACTCGCGTTGAAATTAAATTGGAGATCAGGATGGTCTCACGAGGCTAGGATTCTTCTGCCTTGACATCTTTGAATATGATTAACTATTATATTCATTATGGAAAAGGTTTTGACCTTTTCTTGAGTTGCAGTTCACCAGAGGGCCATGTCTGCGTCTTGACTGAGGCAGCCCTTTTTCCTGTTTGAGTTCAGCATTAGTATATTCACCATCCTCCAGGCTCCAGTGAACACAATACCGGATGAGCGTAGAACAGCAAGAAAAATAAATATTTGCTACGACAGTTAAATTGACTTGGAGTAGGAGCTTATCTGAATTATTAAAATAATTCCTCAGAAGCAAAGCCTATACACGCTTGTACTTGTCTTTAGTGTTGGTGACCGAGCCCAGTTTCATCTAGTCTCGCAGAGCCAGCCTTTTCTTATGTAAAATCTGGGACACAGCACTGGCTCAATATCCACCTACTTGACAGGAGAGGTATTTTGATTGACATGCACAACGTCCAACTACGTAACTCAATGACAAAGTCGGCCATTAAACTTATACAGAGGAATTTGTTGAGAAACTTACAGAGGAATTTGTTTAGAAACTTACACAACACTGGCTGTTTTCAGGTATTGTATATCTGTTAGATAAGTTGACTACGGTTACTGAAACTGAAATGAGTAAATAAAGTACTTGCACTATCGTCACACTGGAATTAAAGATACAAACTTTTTGAGTGACAATGCTAACAGCCAATGAATAGCGATTTCTTCATTTCCGAAAAGTCAGTCAAGCTTACAAAGGTATATGTATCAGATGTTCAGCACAGAGCTGCTTATGTGACGTAGTGCTAATGGACAGAAGAGACTGAGACTAAGTTTTATCAGTACCAAGGAGCAGGAAATTTGTGTGGGTGTTCGACTCCCAGCTGGAAGGTCAATGGACATGATTAGACATATTGTACATATTAATGCACCATCATTTCAAAAACATTATAGCTTGACCAGGAGAGTGCTGTATAACTTGTTAGCAAGAAAAACAAGATGTGCAGTATAAACATTTACATACACTACAGTTGAAAAGTGTGGGTTCACTTATCAAACGTCCTTGTTTTTTGGGGCGGTTTTACATCTAATCCATTAGAATACAGTGTAGACAGACATTGCTAATGTCGTAAATTACTTTTGCAGCTGGAAATGGCATATATTTTAAATGGAAAATCCCCAATATAGAGAAACCATGCTTATCAGGTTAGTCATTTTTGAGACTGCTTGCTTATTTTGAGCTCAAATCAAAACAAACTGAGAAGCTCCACCCTACATATTGAAAGGCATTATGAAGCCAAGGGTCATTGTTGTTGTTGTTGGGAGCAGTGTTCACCACTTTGTTTATGTTCCTATTTGCGGAGTCAGGGCTGTGTAGAAGTACCGGATCATTTTTTCAGCACAGACTGAACGGTAAAATAGGAGATATTTGGTGAATTAGACAAAAAGATACAATAGCTGACTATACCTTTAAATAAGATATAAAGGGCCTTTTTAACACTTGTTCTGTATCTGGAGCATCTGTAGCAGTGACCTCAAATGTTTGAACGGTAGTCCATATGTGTGTGTGTGGGTTGTGTGCGTGTGCGTGCATGCGTGTGTGTGTGTATGCTGTATGAGAGATCTTAGATAGTGATTGCATCCTGTTATGCATACTGAATGTGTATGCTTATCTGTACAAAGAGAATATGTATCAGTATTAAATGATCCTTGGTTCTGAAAAAGATCTTGTGATAATGAACTGACAGTATAGGAAAATTAGAATTTTTAGATTCTTAATTGGGACTCATGTCATTTATTTAATTTTGCTTTGATGAATGTTGACAGCTAAGGCAAGCTAAACACAAATCCTCATTTGTAAATATGCTGTTCTCAATGGATTCATGGATATTGATATACTAACGAATACAAACAGATTATCTGAAATTAAACCCAGCAATACAAATGAGCTGCAGTATTATTCAGTCAGGTCACTTTTTCTACGCAAATAATCTCTCAGTAATCAAGAGTTTTCTTGACCATCACTTCCATCACCTCTCCCTATTAGCTGTCTGTCTCTTCCTGACAATCCCTCCTGCATACCTCTACTTTGTATGACTCAGTTGAATGCCCTGAGCACTTGGCTACTGCTGTTGCAGCCACAGCTTTGTCACAGAGGTAGCAGAGCATGCACACACTGTCTAATTGCCTTGTGTAAACGTGGACCCGTGATGGGTTCAAACAGTAAATGTAATGCTTGGATTATATAACCACATTGAAATAGTTACCGCAAATAACTAATGTGTAATGTGTTTGCAAGGATGACTATGAGGCACTTTGATGACTTTTGTAAATGTGTATACATTATATAAGGAATAGGGCTATTTCGATATTAAAATTATTAAATCTGTAAACCACAATATTGGCTCGGCCATTTGAAGACAGGAGGACATCCTCACTGACCAGAGTGACTTCAGTCTCTTTTGCGGCACTATAAAGACCAGTCATACTGGCATTTAAATGAGTTGTCCTTTGAGAGCTTTACAGTATGGACTAGATAAGCAGTTAAGTGTTTCTCTTTTTGGGTAAATTATTGTATTCATGTGAGCGTTTTTCTCTGAAGAGATATATTATAATTTTGAAAAAAGGCACTGCTTTTATCCAAATGTATAAACCTTACTTTGTAAGTGGCAGCTAACATTTTGTCCAAAGCAACTTATTAAATCTGTCACATTTTCGTTACATTACAAACTTCACATAATGCGTTGTAAATACAGTATTGCTATGCATTACATTTATAATTGCAGGGATTAGATAATTTTTTTAATATAAGAAACAGGTGCAAAATAAGAACTATAGTGTGAAGAGTCATAACTCGGAGTGAGGAAACTCTGCGTCCTCCATAATGAAGGTGATTCATTCCCTGTGACAATGATTTTATATTCATTGGGATGATGACTCCGTGAAGGTTTCATGGGGCATACAGTACAGCAAAAGCGATACGGGTCCCAGCACTGAGCTCTGGAGGACACCTGTTTGAGAGGGGAAGGATTTAACAGGGATCCATTCAATTTGAACAATTGCTTGAAAGCATAACTGAGCACAGCAAGCGATGCTGAACTCAGTTACCGTACTGAAGGATAATGATGGAATTATTGTCGTTTTTTGGTAGGGTTTTTTTTTTTACACACTTTGAGGCACATGTTGAACACTACTGAGAAACGTCATATTAACACAAGTAAAATACACACTAGATGCACAACTTCTTAAAGACACTGGTGTATTGATTGATATGAAAACATTTATATACAAATAATGCTGCTCATTAACAACTCCACTGTGCACTACTACGCCCCTTTCTTAGCCTGTGGGTGAAATGTCCTAGCTATAGTTAATGCCAGCCAATAGAATACTATACTGAGACTAATACTAATAATAACACACAATGTCAGTGTTAACGTGCACGCAACACTGCTAGCATGTCTCATTATGTTCAAGAGAATATTCCCTGATTAGTCCGTATCCCATTATTCACCCTGCCTGCACTGTGCCAATGTCTCCGCAGCTAGCAGATTTAAGTTAAATAAATAGTTTATTGTAAGGAGAGACATTATACTGTACAAAGACATACTGTATACTGTATGGCCTAATGCATAATGCTAGATTCTCTATAGTATGAACATAAAATTACTTTTTCATTTTTGCTAAGCAAGATTTAGATTTGAGTTTTTAAGGAATTAATAACAGATTTAGTAATGCAAAATACAGACACAAACTCACTTGTGACACTCAATAGCTGAGCTTACATGGACTCTATTATTCCGGTTTGAGTCATGCCCAAAGGAAATTCTCCATATAAACACCTCAATCAGAAGAGAGGCCCACATGTTTGCATTTCCATAACCCTACTGAAAGAATAATTCTACGATGAAAACTTCCTTGGTGCGTTCTTCTGCACACACCCCGTCTTGCGCTACTGTTGTGTGTGTGATGCCAGTGGACTAGGGCTGTCCCGAATACCATTTTACAGGTTTCGAATACTTGATGGTATTTCCGAATGAGTATTCGAATACTCTTTCTAAAAAAAAAACATTAAAAACACTGAACTATATTTTGGAAGTAGAACAGAAGTAATCTTCGAGTCCTAGCTTTAGTGAGCACACATGTAAACATAGCCATGCACTTTGATTGACATGTCAATTGTGACCAGACTTGACTAGATGACATGCTGTGCCATGTAAATCTTCGAAAAGGCAAAAACATGTCCATTTAAACCCAGCTATTGGCACACCATAACAAATGCAGAATATGATCATATGATATATTTCTCAATACCCAATGCCATATTTTATACATGCTATTTTTATTGTGTTTTATTTTTTATGTGAAAATGGTCAAGCCTACTGTAATAATAGAAGAGAGCTACCTTCAGGCCCTGTTGGGAAATATCCTTTCTCTTTCTCTCTCTGTGTTATTGACTCTGCATATATCACATCTGCATTGTCAAAACAGGAACCTAGTGCTACATATATTGTTTCAAGCCCAGAAGGTCGAGGTCATGATTCGAGCCCCAGAGTTGGCCTACCTGTAAACATCCATGTTTAAGGTGCCTAACCCTATCTGCTCCTTGTAATACTTCGTAATGTCATTGTGACCAATTTATGAGTGAACCTGATATTTGTTATTGTATGTCCCAGTTGCTAGTCTTAAGGGTTAGGGTTTTAATTTAGGCCAGTTTGTTGTATTGTTTTATGTCAAAAGGGGAATCCAGGGTAGGAAAAGGATTGCAAGTGGTGCCAGATCAAAATAAAAAACAGAACTAAAAATGGTAGTTAGCTCTAGAATAAAAATAAATATTCTATTCTGTCAATAACCAAAAATACAGTGTATGGCAGTCAGATCTTATTTGGTGTTTCTAACCAATCCCTACCATGTTATGAAGGTGTAAAGGGCACCCCAATCCTATCTACTGTACAGTAGCGCTTCTCCACCCACAGAAACACACAGAACATGAAAGAGTAGCATACAGTCCCTTTTACTAGGGCAAAGTTTGTGTCTCCATGTCTCCATTTCTATCCCCTGGGTAGAGATATGATTACAATGGGTAATTACTGGTATGTTTGGGAAGTGAGTGGTCTGCTCTGTCAATCTTGTACAGCTGGAGAAGCAGAGGGGTTGGAGGTTTGAATCTTTTGGATTTATGTTACTTTTATGCTAATTTGATGTTAATAACGAGGCTTTCCTTGACCACAATTGGCAATAATTGCAAGAGTAGAGATAACAATAAAATAAATACATGCCTGTTCCTGTAATAGTAGGCACCTTCTATTACATCGTTTAAGGTTAATCACAAATGTGTCATTTTGCCTTAGGGCAACATTTTAATATATTTAAAATATATAATAACATCCTTAATAATGTCCGAGTACATTTTGCATGCTTCTTTATTTATACATTAGCACTGTAAGTATTGTATGTAAGCTGACCTATTGACACAGGTCTGTTAGACATGAAGGTTTATCCAGTGGCACTCAGCGGTCAGCACTCAGCTACTTCACATAGAGAAGTGTCTTCATGCAAAGCAGATGTTTTATTGCTTCGAAACGCACAAAGAGTGCTTACAGTAATATAATATAACACTTGCTTGTTTTCCGCCTGTGGTTTTAGAGCGTCATACCACTCTATTACTGTAGATGTGACTGTTATTTAGAATAATTTATTCTATTAAACAGTGTCATTCATGTTGCCCCCACGTCCCCTGTAACTCCTAGTAGAGTAGGAAGGAGTTTTTTGCTTAGAAACTGTGTATATTAGATTACCTAGCAGTAATCTAGTAGCACCTCGCCTCAAGACAGTGGCTTTAGCAATGACATGCTTTTCAGTTTAACATATTACAGGGATGCATTTAAGGGGATGTGTTGTGGGTGGCATTACAGTAGGTCTTAGAAGACTGTGGGCTCTATTTTCATGACTTTAACAGCTTTGCAGTGGGCTCTATTTTCCCGATTCTAACAACTTTGCAGTGGGCTCTATTTTCCTGATTCTAACAACTTTGCAGTGGGCTCTTTTCCCGATTCTAACAACTTTGCAGCGCGCCTACATTTCCCATCTTGGACCAGATTTTCCACATTTGAAAAAAGGGGTACATAAACCCATGCGGTGCAAACTTACACTCATTGTCAAAGTCACATTACCACTGGGTAACCTAGTGCTTGTTAATTACGAGACCAAAAATAAGCATTTTTTTTACTCCAGCACGTTTTAACCAGTCACTCAGTGGCGAATGCAATGCTCTTGTGATGTTTCATTATCAACTTTCCATTATAAGTGCGCAGATATGTCTTTCTGTATTAGTTTTACAGCTTTGTCATTCTTTTTCAAGGATAACAAAGGGGTACTGGGAGCTTACGTTTTACTTTTAAGTTATCAAACATCATATCTTTCAAAATCTGAATTACCGTATATGTCAAAAGCTAAATTTGCACATACATGATTGTGAGCGCTGGCGTGACCCAAAACGAAACAATAGGACAAACGCCTCTCTGTGTTCTTAATGCAAATGTGAGCAGTGACCACACGGCTTTGCAGGTCTATTCACGTTTTGTTTGATATATACACTATCTATCACGTTATGTCTCCCTTTTTAAAATACATTAAAAATGTTTTAGAGAAGAGTCTTA
Source organism: Amblyopsis hoosieri (assembly GCA_027564755.1). Lineage (NCBI taxonomy): Eukaryota > Metazoa > Chordata > Actinopteri > Percopsiformes > Amblyopsidae > Amblyopsis > Amblyopsis hoosieri. The sequence goes on from JAODUE010003252.1 coordinate 31,663, forward strand.
TCACTGCTATCTCATCTTTTTTTGCTTTCAGCGTTAAAACGAGAGGGCTGCTTCTGCCACGTTACAATCCGAGAACAATATAAGCTAAGAGGTTTTCCTGAAGGCACTGCCAGGGAGGCTGTATATCAGCCAGGCCTGGCCAGGAATGGCCTTGGTGAGGTGACCAATCTAAACAGCCACAGGCAGGTTCAGTCTTCATAATAAAAGCGATAAGAACTGGTCAGAGGGCCATAGCTTCTAGAACAAAGAGTGTCATTTTCAAAAAAGACTATTTTAGTAGTAATAACAGCCAATTTGTTTAAGAGGATATTTTGCAATATGTATTCATGCAAAGACTACATGATAAAGGAATATACATTTGCATATTTTCATAAAGCCTCTGGCTTTTAAGGAAGTATGAACTTATATGAATAATAATGAATAATTTGTAGTCTTTGCTATCAATATGATAGATAACGATAGGGTATAAGATTATATCTGTGGTGGCTAGTAATTTCAGACTCAAGGGAAGCACAGTTGTTACAAGACACTAGATAACTGATATTACCTGGTTTTGCTTTTGAATTAAATCAGTGGTGGGCACTGGTCTGCTATCGTCTTTCATTTTGAGACTATCGTGATAAGTAAATGAATCAACTGACCTCTCTGAAATCTGGTGTACACTATTAGCAGTGTGTGCCACATTGTATTACCAAACAAACTGAGATGTACTATTACTATAATTTATACACTCACCTAAAGGATTATTAGGAACACCTGTTCAATTCCTCATTAATGCAATTATCTAATCAACAATCA